>OZ012699.1:33943502-34138236 GCA_963942565.1 Maea johnstoni | reverse complement strand
AATGCATGTATGCATGTATGTATGTACGTACGTATGCATGTGTATATGTACGTATCAATGTATGTATATGTGTATGTATGTATGTATGAAAGTAATGTATGTATGCAATGTATGTATGTATGTACGTATGCATGTGCATATGTATTATCAATGTATGTATAAATGTATGTAGGTATGTGTGTATTTATGTATGTATGTGTGCATGTATGTGTGTACATTAAATTACTTCTATGATAATGATAAACATATCTCCTTACTAAATACACCCTGTCTAATGATGTGAACCTATTTTTATAATAGAATCACAACAAAGACACGCACACGCATAGTTAAACCCATTCGCACTCAGAGAAGCCGAAACAGGCCTGACAATTTTGAAAATATTTTTCTAACAAACGTACTTTTTGGGAAATGTTTGTAGGAGAAATGTTAACCAAAAGTCAAGCAACAACTCTCCTTTAAATATCTTGTGAACTTTTGCTTAATTCGCAAGTTATTGTCAAAAGTATGCAAGTAGCAGACGATACTTTCTAGAAGAACTCTGAGTGTGAATGGGTTAATAATATAGATAGATATATAATCTTTATTTCAAGTCGGTAATAATTTTACATAGTAAACACGAGCTGCCAGGGCTCTTGGCTCTGCAGCTTTCTTTAAAATCATTGTCTGCAAACACACAGTACGAAACTAGAGACACCTAATAAAGTCACACAAACTGTAGGCGCCATGACCTATTCGCACTTAAGGTTCACCTGGTCTCGCGGTCTGTGTAGCGGTAGGGGTGTTAGGGGTGCCTGTCAGTCAAAGACAAGAGGAAGTTCAATATTTGCTCATTCTAACCTGTCACATGCTAGTTGTTCGTATCGCCAGCCGCCCATTATAACCTCTTGACGCAAACGTTCATGCCCGGCGTGCAGCGCCGCAAAAGTGAACGGCAACAGGTGTAATTAATTGAACTTCAGAATAGCAAGTTCATAGTATGGGCAAAATTGGATTGCGATGCCACAAAGTGAACGACATGTAAAGGCGTATTGATAGAATTGTACTTGAAAGTGTTGACACAATTACCATTTGGATAGCTCATAGATGAATAAAAACAAGTGGATATGAAACTAGTCGGCCAACCTCTTGGTGCTTGCAAGTGTTGACACCCTTTGGGTAGCTCATAGATGAATAAACCAAGTGGATATGAAACTAGTCGGTCAACCTCTTGGTACTTGAAAGTGTTGACACCATTACCATTTGGATAGCTCATAGATGAATAAACCAAGTGGATGTGAAACTAGTCGGTCAACCTCTTGGTACTTGAAGGTGTTGACACAATTACCATTTGGATAGCTCATAGATGAATAAACCAAGTGGATATGAAACTAGTCGGTCAACCTCTTGGTACATGGAGCGAGTTTCCGCGACGTCGGTTGTCGATAGTCACGTGCTGCAAGCTGGAGACTTCGTACCCAAACTGGTTCGTAACCAATCTGATGCGTACCCAACAGCTTTCGTCACCACGATTTCGTACCCAAAGTAAATCGCATCAGATTGGTTACGAACCAGTTTGGGTACGAAGTCTCCAGCTTGCAGCACGTGACTATCGACAACCGACGTAGCGGAAACTCGCTCTTGAAAGTGTTGACATTATTACCATTTGGATAGCTCATAGATGAATAAAAACAAGTGGATATGAAACTAGTCGGTCAACCTGAACAAGCTGGCTGCAGCGAAAATCCCAAAGGTTGCGTTGTGCGCATTTGGCGCGCAAGTTTCTCTGTAATGTAAACGATAGAAGAGCCCTCATTGGTCTTTGTCTCCTAGTGACGTCATACTTAGACCAGATTCGAGAGGCCTAGCTAATATAGCGTATATAGTAATTGGTCTCTCGCTACATATCCTTTTTTTTATTTATGTAAGGGTGGCATTTAGCCCTCTCTGAATATTCACTTTCCTTGGTAAAGACATGAACCCCCCCCCCCCCCTTTCAGGTGACACATTTTGCACCACCACGCCACCAGTGGTAACATTTGGAACTATAACTGTGTTTTCTGGTCGCCTGAATTGCAAGTGATATGCACGTATGGTTTGAACTATAGATGAATACAGACTTGTGTCCATGCCAAAGTTTTGTGCAACTCATGAACTTGAACATTCTACCACCTGGTGGTCAACCAGCCAACCACATCCAGGTATCAGCAAGGGAATACCATCGTATGGCATTCTACCTTAGATGACCAAACACAAGTGGATTCGAAACCAGCCAATCACCCCGAACATGCTAGCCTCAACCGGTGTCAACTAATAGCCGCTAATAGGCCAGTATTGATGCTCTGGGCACCGCCAGCTTGTGGTGGAGGGTTTCTCTGTAATGTAATCGATGCGAGAGGCCTGAATGGTCCTTGTCCCCACGTGACCTCGCGCCGATGCCTTAACTGGTACTCCTGGCATGAGTCCAACTCTTAACTATAGAGCATATAGTAATTGTTCTCTCACTACATATCCATTCTTTTTTCATCCAACACTGCACGAAAAGTTGAGTTTATTTGTAAAGTAAACTATACTTAAACATTATTAAACTTTATGTTTATTTTCATTTACCTTCTAGTAAACATAAAGTAAACTTAAAGTTTACTTTATGTTTACATATAGTTTACGTGGCGTGTAAAGAGCAAGATTTACATTATGTTTATTGCAAAGAATAAACTTCATGTTTAAAATAAACTGAAAAAATAAACTATGTTAAACATCATGTAAACTCGGCTTCGTAAACATGGAATCTTTGGTTTATGTGCGAAATAAACTATAAATAAACATTAATGTTTACTTGCATATACCTGTGAATGACGCTTACGTTAGAAATTTACTTGCAAAATAAACTGTGAATAAACTAATGAACATCAAGTTTATTTTACATATTCTTGTTAATAAACTAGAAATATACTTGAGGTTTACGTTTCAATGATGCATGCATATACTTGAGTTAACAGTTTATCAGCAAAATAAACTACGAATAAACATCATGTTTATTTAGATATTCTTGTCAATAAACAAGTAATAAACTTGGGATATACTTGTCGTTGATGTTTCAGTTAACAGTTTAATTTCAAAATAAACTGTGAATAAAGTTCATGTTTATTTGCATTTTCTTGTCAATAAACTAAAATAAGTTTGAGAGTTCACGTGTCAATAAGGCTACAGTTAACTGCTTACCTGCTAAATAAACTGCAAAAAAGCAATCAGTCGCCATGTTTATCTACGTATTACTGTCAATAAACTGTAGATAAACTAGGAGTTAACATTACGTTTAATCACAGTTTACTTTGCAAGGAAGCAATGCTGTACTTCCGTCATTAAACAACATACAATTGTATATATATTTCAATATTTTATTTTCTTCTGGATCAGTTAGATGTATATTTGATAGAAAATAGATTGGCAGTTTCTTTCACTTACAACACAAAAATAATAAATCTTTGGTCCAAAGGTGTCTTAGGGTATACTCTACTTAATTTCCTGTATCTATAATTCAGGTTTGTAATGTCACACACAATGACATCACCTTCCTGTGCCATGTAGGCAGTCCACTGTCAATAATAATAATAATACTACTACTAATAATAATAATAATAATAATAATAATAATAATAATAATGATAGTAATAATGATAATAATATTGTCATTTGATATTGTGCTCTTTCCATATAAACATGCTCAGAGGCGCATTTCATTCCATTGTCAAAGGATAGATGTTGATATCCACATAGTTAATTGATATATACATCTTTGAATAAATATGTTTTCAGTTGTCGTTTGAAGTTTGCCACACACCCAGCTGCCCGAATATTATTTGGAAGCTGATTTCATAGTTTTGGTGCACAGACACTAAACAATAAGTCACCATAGGGTTTCATGTTGGTATTCGGCTTGCAGAGTAAGTTCTTGGACGTTGATCTCAGTGTCCGTGGTGGGACATACTTTTTCAGCAATTCCCTCAGATAAGAAGGTGCAGTTCCATGCAAACGCTTGTATGCCAGTAGCAGAATCTTGAATTTAATTCTCTTTCTGACTGATAGCCAGTGCTGTTCCTTTAGTATTGGTGTTATATGGTCGTTTCTTTGTGTGAGTGACCACCCTGGCAGCGTTATTTTGTACTCTCTGGAGCTTACATATTAGCTCTTCAGGTATTCCACAGAAAAGTCCATTGCAGTAGTCTAAATTTTAATTTACCAGGGATATGACAGCACTTTTAGTTGATTCTGCAGTAAAGTATTTTCTGATCCTACCAATGTTTCAAAGGTGATAGTTTGCAGATTTGACTGCCTTTGACACATGTGCTGCCATACTCATGCTTGGATCAAAAATAGAGCCCAGATTTCAGATATGTATATCAAGAATCTTGACAATCTCACCATTTACGGAAATGGTAGTCACAGATATTTTGGCTCACTGCTTAGGGTTGCCCAGCACTAAGACTTCCGTTTTGTCTGCATTCAGTTTCAGCTTGTTCTGTGACATCCATGTATATATGCCAGTGAGGCAGCCTTCCAGCCTAGCAACTCCTTCTTGAGTGATTGGTTTTATTGACAGATAAAGCTGTGTGTCATCTGCATATATGTGAAGCACTAAACAATGCTTTCTGATGAGTTTACCAAGGGGTAGGAGGTATATCAGAAACAACAATGTTCCTAACACTGATCCTTGTGGTGCAGACCACAGAATGTTCTGTAACCTAGAAAATCACTCTAAGCAGTGTATAGTAAGGCAGTTATTCAAGCCCCAACTGTGCTATAAACAAGGCTTATTCACACATGCAGATGAACATTGTTATCTTCAGCCAATGGTGAATGAAGCTTAATGGCATCTTGACCCCACTCGTACCGAGATACAGGATAATTAGGGACACATTTTTGGAGTACCTACCTCATCCTGAGAACCAGGCTAAGCTTCTAGGTGTCTAGATCTAGAAGGACTAACAGAGAAGACTAGCTGAAAAGATGGCTAGAATGCAGAGGACTGTCCACGTCCACCGTCAGCTCCTAGAAATTAACTCAATTGAAAATAACTTTCCAGACCAGATTAAGGTTTATCAGTAAAGATATGTGTATGAATTCCAGACTCATGTGCACAACAAAATTGAATTTATTACTCTGAACTGTTCTTTGTTGAAATTAAACTGATTCAAGGCAAGTAAGATTTAAAATGTTGGTTAAATCCATTTGTCTCTATAAGTATTAAGATGTGGGTTAAATATGTTTGTCTCTCAATCTACCGAGAAAACAAGCTAGGTTGGGGAATCTTTTCTTTTAATTTTTAGAAAGTTCATGTGTGTTGATGTAGTATAGAAAAGTTCGAATGAAATTCTCTCATGGTGAAAAATATTTATCTTATCAAGGGAACTCAGTTAAATGTTAGTGTCAGTACAGTGCACAGGTGCTGAAACCTGTAGATTTGAGTGGGGGAAAGTCAGTATTAAGATTTGTGTTGAACATATTTCTATCTCAATCTAAAAAGAAAACAAGCTCAATTGGGGTATCTTTTTTTTAATTTTTCAAAAGTTCAAGTTTGTCAGTGTAATATGGGAAAGTTTGAAGAAAATTCTCTCGTCGGAAAAATAGTTATTCTATCAAGGGAACTCATTCAAATCTGGGGGTCTGCAGTTTATTTGGACAGTATTCCAGTGCGGATGCAGAAACCAGTAGATTTTAGTGGGGGAAAATCAGTATTAAGATCTGTGTTGAACATATTTGTGTCTCAATCTACCGAGAAAACGAGCTCAATTGGGGTATCTTTTTTTTTTTAATTTCCGAAATTTCAAGATTGTCAGTGTAATATGGGAAAGTTTGAAGGAAATTCTCTCGTCGGAAAAATAGTTATTCCATCAAGGGTACTCAATCAAATCTGGGGTTCTGCAGTTTTTTTGGACTTAGTATTCCTGTCGAGTACGGTTGCTAAAACTAGTAGATTTGAGTGGGGGAAAGTCAGTATTAAGATCTGTGTTGAACATATTTGTGTCTCAATCTACCGGGAAAACGAGCTCAATTGGGTATCTTTTTTTTTAATTTTTCGAAAGTTCAAGATTGTCAGTGTAATATGGGAAAGTTTGAAGGAAATTCTCTCATCGAGAAATAGTTATTCTATCAAGGGAACTCAATCAAATCTGGGGTTCTGCAGTATATTTGGACTTAGTATTCCGGTCCTGTACGGGTGCTGAAACCGGTAGATTTGAGTGGGGAAAAGTCAGTATTAAGATCTGTGTTGAATAGATTTGTGTCTCAATCTACCGAGAAAACAAGCTTAATTGGGGTATCTTTTTTTTTAATTTTTCGAAAGTTCAAGTTTGTCAATGGAATATGGGAAGGTTTGAAGGAAATTCTCTCGTGGGAAAAATAGTTATTTTATCAAGGGAACTCATTCAAATCTGGGGGTGTGCATTTTATTTGGACTGAGTATTCCAGTGCGGATGCGGAAACCAATAGTTTTGAGTTGGGTAAAATCAATATTAAGATCTGTGTTGAACATATTTGTGTCTCAATCTACTGAGAAAACAAGCTTAATTGGGGTATCTTTTTTTTTAATTTTTCAAAAGTTAAGGTTTGTCAGTGTAATATGGAAAAGTTTGAAGGAAATCCTCTCGTCGGAAAAAATAGTTATTCTATGAAGGGAACTCAATCAAATCTGGGGTTCTGCAGTATATTTGGACTTAGTATTCCGGTCCTGTACGAGTGCTGAAACCAGTAGATTTGAGTGGAGGAAAGTCAGTATTAAGATCTGTGTTGAAATTATTTGTGTCTCAATCTACCGTGAAAACAAGCTCAATTGGGGTATCTTTTTTTTTTTTTTTTCGAAAGTTCATGTTTGTCAGTGTAATATGGGAAAGTTTGAAGGAAATTCACTCATCGGAAAAATAGTTATTCTATCAAGGGAACTCAATCAAATCTGGGGTTCTGCAGTTTATTTGGACTTAGTATTCCTGTCGAGTACGGGTGCTGAAACCAGTAGATTTGAGTGGGGGAAAGTCAGTATTAAGATCTGTGTTGAACATATTTGTGTCTCAATCTACCGAGAAAACGAGCTCAATTGGGGTATCTTTTTTTTTAATTTTTTCGAAAGTTCAAGATTGTCAGTGTAATATGGGAAAGTTTGAAGGAAATTCTCTCATCAGAAAAATAGTTATTCTATCAAGGGAACTCAATCAAATCTGGGGTTCTGCAGTATATTTGGACTTAGTATTCCGGTCCTGTATGGGTGCTGAAACCAGTAGATTTGAGTGGGGGAAAGTCAGTATTAAGATCTGTGTTGAACATATTTGTGTCTCAATCTACTGAGAAAACGAGCTCAATTGGGGTATCTTTTTTTTAAATATTGCGAAAGTTCAAGTTTGTCAGTATAATATGTGAAAGTTTGAAGGATATTCTCTCGTCGGAAAAATAGTTATTCTATCAAAGGAACTCAATCAAATCTGGGGTTCTGCAGTTTATTTGGACTTAGTATTCCTGTCGAGTACGGGTGCTGAAACCAGTAGATTTGAGAGGGGGAAAGTCAGTATTAAGATCTGTGTTGAACATATTTGTGTCTCAATCTACCGAGAAAACGAGCTCAATTGGGGTATCTTTTTTTTTTTAATTTCCGAAATTTCAAGATTGTCAGTGTAATATGGGAAAGTTTGAAGGAAATTCTCTCGTCGGAAAAATAGTTATTCCATCAAGGGTACTCAATCAAATCTGGGGTTCTGCAGTTTTTTTGGACTTAGTATTCCTGTCGAGTACGGTTGCTAAAACTAGTAGATTTGAGTGGGGGAAAGTCAGTATTAAGATCTGTGTTGAACATATTTGTGTCTCAATCTACCGGGAAAACGAGCTCAATTGGGTATCTTTTTTTTTAATTTTTCGAAAGTTCAAGATTGTCAGTGTAATATGGGAAAGTTTGAAGGAAATTCTCTCATCGAGAAATAGTTATTCTATCAAGGGAACTCAATCAAATCTGGGGTTCTGCAGTATATTTGGACTTAGTATTCCGGTCCTGTACGGGTGCTGAAACCGGTAGATTTGAGTGGGGAAAAGTCAGTATTAAGATCTGTGTTGAATAGATTTGTGTCTCAATCTACCGAGAAAACAAGCTTAATTGGGGTATCTTTTTTTTTAATTTTTCGAAAGTTCAAGTTTGTCAATGGAATATGGGAAGGTTTGAAGGAAATTCTCTCGTGGGAAAAATAGTTATTTTATCAAGGGAACTCATTCAAATCTGGGGGTGTGCATTTTATTTGGACTGAGTATTCCAGTGCGGATGCGGAAACCAATAGTTTTGAGTTGGGTAAAATCAATATTAAGATCTGTGTTGAACATATTTGTGTCTCAATCTACTGAGAAAACAAGCTTAATTGGGGTATCTTTTTTTTTAATTTTTCAAAAGTTAAGGTTTGTCAGTGTAATATGGAAAAGTTTGAAGGAAATCCTCTCGTCGGAAAAAATAGTTATTCTATGAAGGGAACTCAATCAAATCTGGGGTTCTGCAGTATATTTGGACTTAGTATTCCGGTCCTGTACGAGTGCTGAAACCAGTAGATTTGAGTGGAGGAAAGTCAGTATTAAGATCTGTGTTGAAATTATTTGTGTCTCAATCTACCGTGAAAACAAGCTCAATTGGGGTATCTTTTTTTTTTTTTTTTCGTAAGTTCATGTTTGTCAGTGTAATATGGGAAAGTTTGAAAGGAAATTCACTCATCGGAAAAATAGTTATTCTATCAAGGGAACTCAATCAAATCTGGGGTTCTGCAGTTTATTTGGACTTAGTATTCCTGTCGAGTACGGGTGCTGAAACCAGTAGATTTGAGTGGGGGAAAGTCAGTATTAAGATCTGTGTTGAACATATTTGTGTCTCAATCTACCGAGAAAACGAGCTCAATTGGGGTATCTTTTTTTTTAATTTTTTCGAAAGTTCAAGATTGTCAGTGTAATATGGGAAAGTTTGAAGGAAATTCTCTCATCAGAAAAATAGTTATTCTATCAAGGGAACTCAATCAAATCTGGGGTTCTGCAGTATATTTGGACTTAGTATTCCGGTCCTGTATGGGTGCTGAAACCAGTAGATTTGAGTGGGGGAAAGTCAGTATTAAGATCTGTGTTGAACATATTTGTGTCTCAATCTACTGAGAAAACGAGCTCAATTGGGGTATCTTTTTTTTAAATATTGCGAAAGTTCAAGTTTGTCAGTATAATATGTGAAAGTTTGAAGGATATTCTCTCGTCGGAAAAATAGTTATTCTATCAAAGGAACTCAATCAAATCTGGGGTTCTGCAGTTTATTTGGACTTAGTATTCCTGTCGAGTACGGGTGCTGAAACCAGTAGATTTGAGAGGGGGAAAGTCAGTATTAAGATCTGTGTTGAACATATTTGTGTCTCAATCTACCGAGAAAACGAGCTCAATTGGGGTATCTTTTTTTTTTTAATTTCCGAAATTTCAAGATTGTCAGTGTAATATGGGAAAGTTTGAAGGAAATTCTCTCGTCGGAAAAATAGTTATTCCATCAAGGGTACTCAATCAAATCTGGGGTTCTGCAGTTTTTTTGGACTTAGTATTCCTGTCGAGTACGGTTGCTAAAACTAGTAGATTTGAGTGGGGGAAAGTCAGTATTAAGATCTGTGTTGAACATATTTGTGTCTCAATCTACCGGGAAAACGAGCTCAATTGGGTATCTTTTTTTTTAATTTTTCGAAAGTTCAAGATTGTCAGTGTAATATGGGAAAGTTTGAAGGAAATTCTCTCATCGAGAAATAGTTATTCTATCAAGGGAACTCAATCAAATCTGGGGTTCTGCAGTATATTTGGACTTAGTATTCCGGTCCTGTACGGGTGCTGAAACCGGTAGATTTGAGTGGGGAAAAGTCAGTATTAAGATCTGTGTTGAATAGATTTGTGTCTCAATCTACCGAGAAAACAAGCTTAATTGGGGTATCTTTTTTTTTAATTTTTCGAAAGTTCAAGTTTGTCAATGGAATATGGGAAGGTTTGAAGGAAATTCTCTCGTGGGAAAAATAGTTATTTTATCAAGGGAACTCATTCAAATCTGGGGGTGTGCATTTTATTTGGACTGAGTATTCCAGTGCGGATGCGGAAACCAATAGTTTTGAGTTGGGTAAAATCAATACTAAGATCTGTGTTGAACATATTTGTGTCTCAATCTACTGAGAAAACAAGCTTAATTGGGGTATCTTTTTTTTTAATTTTTCAAAAGTTAAGGTTTGTCAGTGTAATATGGAAAAGTTTGAAGGAAATCCTCTCGTCGGAAAAAATAGTTATTCTATGAAGGGAACTCAATCAAATCTGGGGTTCTGCAGTATATTTGGACTTAGTATTCCGGTCCTGTACGAGTGCTGAAACCAGTAGATTTGAGTGGAGGAAAGTCAGTATTAAGATCTGTGTTGAAATTATTTGTGTCTCAATCTACCGTGAAAACAAGCTCAATTGGGGTATCTTTTTTTTTTTTTTTTCGTAAGTTCATGTTTGTCAGTGTAATATGGGAAAGTTTGAAGGAAATTCACTCATCGGAAAAATAGTTATTCTATCAAGGGAACTCAATCAAATCTGGGGTTCTGCAGTTTATTTGGACTTAGTATTCCTGTCGAGTACGGGTGCTGAAACCAGTAGATTTGAGTGGGGGAAAGTCAGTATTAAGATCTGTGTTGAACATATTTGTGTCTCAATCTACCGAGAAAACGAGCTCAATTGGGGTATCTTTTTTTTTAATTTTTTCGAAAGTTCAAGATTGTCAGTGTAATATGGGAAAGTTTGAAGGAAATTCTCTCATCAGAAAAATAGTTATTCTATCAAGGGAACTCAATCAAATCTGGGGTTCTGCAGTATATTTGGACTTAGTATTCCGGTCCTGTATGGGTGCTGAAACCAGTAGATTTGAGTGGGGGAAAGTCAGTATTAAGATCTGTGTTGAACATATTTGTGTCTCAATCTACTGAGAAAACGAGCTCAATTGGGGTATCTTTTTTTTAAATATTGCGAAAGTTCAAGTTTGTCAGTATAATATGTGAAAGTTTGAAGGATATTCTCTCGTCGGAAAAATAGTTATTCTATCAAAGGAACTCAATCAAATCTGGGGTTCTGCAGTTTATTTGGACTTAGTATTCCTGTCGAGTACGGGTGCTGAAACCAGTAGATTTGAGAGGGGGAAAGTCAGTATTAAGATCTGTGTTGAACATATTTGTGTCTCAATCTACCGAGAAAACGAGCTCAATTGGGGTATCTTTTTTTTTTTAATTTCCGAAATTTCAAGATTGTCAGTGTAATATGGGAAAGTTTGAAGGAAATCCTCTCGTCGGAAAAATAGTTATTCCATCAAGGGTACTCAATCAAATCTGGGGTTCTGCAGTTTTTTTGGACTTAGTATTCCTGTCGAGTACGGTTGCTAAAACTAGTAGATTTGAGTGGGGGAAAGTCAGTATTAAGAACTGTGTTGAACATATTTGTGTCTCAATCTACCGGGAAAACGAGCTCAATTGGGTATCTTTTTTTTTAATTTTTCGAAAGTTCAAGATTGTCAGTGTAATATGGGAAAGTTTGAAGGAAATTCTCTCATCGAGAAATAGTTATTCTATCAAGGGAACTCAATCAAATCTGGGGTTCTGCAGTATATTTGGACTTAGTATTCCGGTCCTGTACGGGTGCTGAAACCGGTAGATTTGAGTGGGGAAAAGTCAGTATTAAGATCTGTGTTGAATAGATTTGTGTCTCAATCTACCGAGAAAACAAGCTTAATTGGGGTATCTTTTTTTTTAATTTTTCGAAAGTTCAAGTTTGTCAATGGAATATGGGAAGGTTTGAAGGAAATTCTCTCGTGGGAAAAATAGTTATTTTATCAAGGGAACTCATTCAAATCTGGGGGTGTGCATTTTATTTGGACTGAGTATTCCAGTGCGGATGCGGAAACCAATAGTTTTGAGTTGGGTAAAATCAATATTAAGATCTGTGTTGAACATATTTGTGTCTCAATCTACTGAGAAAACAAGCTTAATTGGGGTATCTTTTTTTTTAATTTTTCAAAAGTTAAGGTTTGTCAGTGTAATATGGAAAAGTTTGAAGGAAATCCTCTCGTCGGAAAAAATAGTTATTCTATGAAGGGAACTCAATCAAATCTGGGGTTCTGCAGTATATTTGGACTTAGTATTCCGGTCCTGTACGAGTGCTGAAACCAGTAGATTTGAGTGGAGGAAAGTCAGTATTAAGATCTGTGTTGAAATTATTTGTGTCTCAATCTACCGTGAAAACAAGCTCAATTGGGGTATCTTTTTTTTTTTTTTTTCGTAAGTTCATGTTTGTCAGTGTAATATGGGAAAGTTTGAAGGAAATTCACTCATCGGAAAAATAGTTATTCTATCAAGGGAACTCAATCAAATCTGGGGTTCTGCAGTTTATTTGGACTTAGTATTCCTGTCGAGTACGGGTGCTGAAACCAGTAGATTTGAGTGGGGGAAAGTCAGTATTAAGATCTGTGTTGAACATATTTGTGTCTCAATCTACCGAGAAAACGAGCTCAATTGGGGTATCTTTTTTTTTAATTTTTTCGAAAGTTCAAGATTGTCAGTGTAATATGGGAAAGTTTGAAGGAAATTCTCTCATCAGAAAAATAGTTATTCTATCAAGGGAACTCAATCAAATCTGGGGTTCTGCAGTATATTTGGACTTAGTATTCCGGTCCTGTATGGGTGCTGAAACCAGTAGATTTGAGTGGGGGAAAGTCAGTATTAAGATCTGTGTTGAACATATTTGTGTCTCAATCTACTGAGAAAACGAGCTCAATTGGGGTATCTTTTTTTTAAATATTGCGAAAGTTCAAGTTTGTCAGTATAATATGTGAAAGTTTGAAGGATATTCTCTCGTCGGAAAAATAGTTATTCTATCAAAGGAACTCAATCAAATCTGGGGTTCTGCAGTTTATTTGGACTTAGTATTCCTGTCGAGTACGGGTGCTGAAACCAGTAGATTTGAGAGGGGGAAAGTCAGTATTAAGATCTGTGTTGAACATATTTGTGTCTCAATCTACCGAGAAAACGAGCTCAATTGGGGTATCTTTTTTTTTTTAATTTCCGAAATTTCAAGATTGTCAGTGTAATATGGGAAAGTTTGAAGGAAATCCTCTCGTCGGAAAAATAGTTATTCCATCAAGGGTACTCAATCAAATCTGGGGTTCTGCAGTTTTTTTGGACTTAGTATTCCTGTCGAGTACGGTTGCTAAAACTAGTAGATTTGAGTGGGGGAAAGTCAGTATTAAGAACTGTGTTGAACATATTTGTGTCTCAATCTACCGGGAAAACGAGCTCAATTGGGTATCTTTTTTTTTAATTTTTCGAAAGTTCAAGATTGTCAGTGTAATATGGGAAAGTTTGAAGGAAATTCTCTCATCGAGAAATAGTTATTCTATCAAGGGAACTCAATCAAATCTGGGGTTCTGCAGTATATTTGGACTTAGTATTCCGGTCCTGTACGGGTGCTGAAACCGGTAGATTTGAGTGGGGAAAAGTCAGTATTAAGATCTGTGTTGAATAGATTTGTGTCTCAATCTACCGAGAAAACAAGCTTAATTGGGGTATCTTTTTTTTTAATTTTTCGAAAGTTCAAGTTTGTCAATGGAATATGGGAAGGTTTGAAGGAAATTCTCTCGTGGGAAAAATAGTTATTTTATCAAGGGAACTCATTCAAATCTGGGGGTGTGCATTTTATTTGGACTGAGTATTCCAGTGCGGATGCGGAAACCAATAGTTTTGAGTTGGGTAAAATCAATATTAAGATCTGTGTTGAACATATTTGTGTCTCAATCTACTGAGAAAACAAGCTTAATTGGGGTATCTTTTTTTTTAATTTTTCAAAAGTTAAGGTTTGTCAGTGTAATATGGAAAAGTTTGAAGGAAATCCTCTCGTCGGAAAAAATAGTTATTCTATGAAGGGAACTCAATCAAATCTGGGGTTCTGCAGTATATTTGGACTTAGTATTCCGGTCCTGTACGAGTGCTGAAACCAGTAGATTTGAGTGGAGGAAAGTCAGTATTAAGATCTGTGTTGAAATTATTTGTGTCTCAATCTACCGTGAAAACAAGCTCAATTGGGGTATCTTTTTTTTTTTTTTTTCGAAAGTTCATGTTTGTCAGTGTAATATGGGAAAGTTTGAAGGAAATTCACTCATCGGAAAAATAGTTATTCTATCAAGGGAACTCAATCAAATCTGGGGTTCTGCAGTTTATTTGGACTTAGTATTCCTGTCGAGTACGGGTGCTGAAACCAGTAGATTTGAGTGGGGGAAAGTCAGTATTAAGATCTGTGTTGAACATATTTGTGTCTCAATCTACCGAGAAAACGAGCTCAATTGGGGTATCTTTTTTTTTAATTTTTTCGAAAGTTCAAGATTGTCAGTGTAATATGGGAAAGTTTGAAGGAAATTCTCTCATCAGAAAAATAGTTATTCTATCAAGGGAACTCAATCAAATCTGGGGTTCTGCAGTATATTTGGACTTAGTATTCCGGTCCTGTATGGGTGCTGAAACCAGTAGATTTGAGTGGGGGAAAGTCAGTATTAAGATCTGTGTTGAACATATTTGTGTCTCAATCTACTGAGAAAACGAGCTCAATTGGGGTATCTTTTTTTTAAATATTGCGAAAGTTCAAGTTTGTCAGTATAATATGTGAAAGTTTGAAGGATATTCTCTCGTCGGAAAAATAGTTATTCTATCAAAGGAACTCAATCAAATCTGGGGTTCTGCAGTTTATTTGGACTTAGTATTCCTGTCGAGTACGGGTGCTGAAACCAGTAGATTTGAGAGGGGGAAAGTCAGTATTAAGATCTGTGTTGAACATATTTGTGTCTCAATCTACCGAGAAAACGAGCTCAATTGGGGTATCTTTTTTTTTTTAATTTCCGAAATTTCAAGATTGTCAGTGTAATATGGGAAAGTTTGAAGGAAATTCTCTCGTCGGAAAAATAGTTATTCCATCAAGGGTACTCAATCAAATCTGGGGTTCTGCAGTTTTTTTGGACTTAGTATTCCTGTCGAGTACGGTTGCTAAAACTAGTAGATTTGAGTGGGGGAAAGTCAGTATTAAGATCTGTGTTGAACATATTTGTGTCTCAATCTACCGGGAAAACGAGCTCAATTGGGTATCTTTTTTTTTAATTTTTCGAAAGTTCAAGATTGTCAGTGTAATATGGGAAAGTTTGAAGGAAATTCTCTCATCGAGAAATAGTTATTCTATCAAGGGAACTCAATCAAATCTGGGGTTCTGCAGTATATTTGGACTTAGTATTCCGGTCCTGTACGGGTGCTGAAACCGGTAGATTTGAGTGGGGAAAAGTCAGTATTAAGATCTGTGTTGAATAGATTTGTGTCTCAATCTACCGAGAAAACAAGCTTAATTGGGGTATCTTTTTTTTTAATTTTTCGAAAGTTCAAGTTTGTCAATGGAATATGGGAAGGTTTGAAGGAAATTCTCTCGTGGGAAAAATAGTTATTTTATCAAGGGAACTCATTCAAATCTGGGGGTGTGCATTTTATTTGGACTGAGTATTCCAGTGCGGATGCGGAAACCAATAGTTTTGAGTTGGGTAAAATCAATATTAAGATCTGTGTTGAACATATTTGTGTCTCAATCTACTGAGAAAACAAGCTTAATTGGGGTATCTTTTTTTTTAATTTTTCAAAAGTTAAGGTTTGTCAGTGTAATATGGAAAAGTTTGAAGGAAATCCTCTCGTCGGAAAAAATAGTTATTCTATGAAGGGAACTCAATCAAATCTGGGGTTCTGCAGTATATTTGGACTTAGTATTCCGGTCCTGTACGAGTGCTGAAACCAGTAGATTTGAGTGGAGGAAAGTCAGTATTAAGATCTGTGTTGAAATTATTTGTGTCTCAATCTACCGTGAAAACAAGCTCAATTGGGGTATCTTTTTTTTTTTTTTTTCGTAAGTTCATGTTTGTCAGTGTAATATGGGAAAGTTTGAAGGAAATTCACTCATCGGAAAAATAGTTATTCTATCAAGGGAACTCAATCAAATCTGGGGTTCTGCAGTTTATTTGGACTTAGTATTCCTGTCGAGTACGGGTGCTGAAACCAGTAGATTTGAGTGGGGGAAAGTCAGTATTAAGATCTGTGTTGAACATATTTGTGTCTCAATCTACCGAGAAAACGAGCTCAATTGGGGTATCTTTTTTTTTAATTTTTTCGAAAGTTCAAGATTGTCAGTGTAATATGGGAAAGTTTGAAGGAAATTCTCTCATCAGAAAAATAGTTATTCTATCAAGGGAACTCAATCAAATCTGGGGTTCTGCAGTATATTTGGACTTAGTATTCCGGTCCTGTATGGGTGCTGAAACCAGTAGATTTGAGTGGGGGAAAGTCAGTATTAAGATCTGTGTTGAACATATTTGTGTCTCAATCTACTGAGAAAACGAGCTCAATTGGGGTATCTTTTTTTTAAATATTGCGAAAGTTCAAGTTTGTCAGTATAATATGTGAAAGTTTGAAGGATATTCTCTCGTCGGAAAAATAGTTATTCTATCAAAGGAACTCAATCAAATCTGGGGTTCTGCAGTTTATTTGGACTTAGTATTCCTGTCGAGTACGGGTGCTGAAACCAGTAGATTTGAGAGGGGGAAAGTCAGTATTAAGATCTGTGTTGAACATATTTGTGTCTCAATCTACCGAGAAAACGAGCTCAATTGGGGTATCTTTTTTTTTTTAATTTCCGAAATTTCAAGATTGTCAGTGTAATATGGGAAAGTTTGAAGGAAATCCTCTCGTCGGAAAAATAGTTATTCCATCAAGGGTACTCAATCAAATCTGGGGTTCTGCAGTTTTTTTGGACTTAGTATTCCTGTCGAGTACGGTTGCTAAAACTAGTAGATTTGAGTGGGGGAAAGTCAGTATTAAGAACTGTGTTGAACATATTTGTGTCTCAATCTACCGGGAAAACGAGCTCAATTGGGTATCTTTTTTTTTAATTTTTCGAAAGTTCAAGATTGTCAGTGTAATATGGGAAAGTTTGAAGGAAATTCTCTCATCGAGAAATAGTTATTCTATCAAGGGAACTCAATCAAATCTGGGGTTCTGCAGTATATTTGGACTTAGTATTCCGGTCCTGTACGGGTGCTGAAACCGGTAGATTTGAGTGGGGAAAAGTCAGTATTAAGATCTGTGTTGAATAGATTTGTGTCTCAATCTACCGAGAAAACAAGCTTAATTGGGGTATCTTTTTTTTTAATTTTTCGAAAGTTCAAGTTTGTCAATGGAATATGGGAAGGTTTGAAGGAAATTCTCTCGTGGGAAAAATAGTTATTTTATCAAGGGAACTCATTCAAATCTGGGGGTGTGCATTTTATTTGGACTGAGTATTCCAGTGCGGATGCGGAAACCAATAGTTTTGAGTTGGGTAAAATCAGTATTAAGATCTGTGTTGAACATATTTGTGTCTCAATCTACTGAGAAAACAAGCTTAATTGGGGTATCTTTTTTTTTAATTTTTCAAAAGTTAAGGTTTGTCAGTGTAATATGGAAAAGTTTGAAGGAAATCCTCTCGTCGGAAAAAATAGTTATTCTATGAAGGGAACTCAATCAAATCTGGGGTTCTGCAGTATATTTGGACTTAGTATTCCGGTCCTGTACGAGTGCTGAAACCAGTAGATTTGAGTGGAGGAAAGTCAGTATTAAGATCTGTGTTGAAATTATTTGTGTCTCAATCTACCGTGAAAACTAGCTCAATTGGGGTATCTTTTTTTTTTTTTTTTCGAAAGTTCATGTTTGTCAGTGTAATATGGGAAAGTTTGAAGGAAATTCACTCATCGGAAAAATAGTTATTCTATCAAGGGAACTCAATCAAATCTGGGGTTCTGCAGTTTATTTGGACTTAGTATTCCTGTCGAGTACGGGTGCTGAAACCAGTAGATTTGAGTGGGGGAAAGTCAGTATTAAGATCTGTGTTGAACATATTTGTGTCTCAATCTACCGAGAAAACGAGCTCAATTGGGGTATCTTTTTTTTTAATTTTTTCGAAAGTTCAAGATTGTCAGTGTAATATGGGAAAGTTTGAAGGAAATTCTCTCATCAGAAAAATAGTTATTCTATCAAGGGAACTCAATCAAATCTGGGGTTCTGCAGTATATTTGGACTTAGTATTCCGGTCCTGTATGGGTGCTGAAACCAGTAGATTTGAGTGGGGGGAAAGTCAGTATTAAGATCTGTGTTGAACATATTTGTGTCTCAATCTACTGAGAAAACGAGCTCAATTGGGGTATCTTTTTTTTAAATATTGCGAAAGTTCAAGTTTGTCAGTATAATATGTGAAAGTTTGAAGGATATTCTCTCGTCGGAAAAATAGTTATTCTATCAAAGGAACTCAATCAAATCTGGGGTTCTGCAGTTTATTTGGACTTAGTATTCCTGTCGAGTACGGGTGCTGAAACCAGTAGATTTGAGAGGGGGAAAGTCAGTATTAAGATCTGTGTTGAACATATTTGTGTCTCAATCTACCGAGAAAACGAGCTCAATTGGGGTATCTTTTTTTTTAAATTTTTCGAAAGTTCAAGTTTGTCAGTGTAATATGGGAAAGTTAGAAGGGAATTCTCTCGTCGGAAAAATAGTTATTCCATCAAGGGTACTCAATCAAATCTGGGGTTCTGCAGTTTATTTGGACTTAGTATTCCTGTCGAGTACGGGTGCTAAAACTAGTAGATTTGAGTGGGGGAAAGTCAGTATTAAGATCTGTGTTGAACATATTTGTGTCTCAATCTACGGGGAAAACGAGCTCAATTGGGGTATCTTTTTTTTTAATTTTTCGAAAGTTCATGTTTGTCAGTGTAATATGGGAAAGTTTGGAGGAAATTCTCTCATCGGAAAAATAGTTATTCTATCAAGGGAACTCAATCCAATCTGGGGTTCTGCAGTATATTTGGACTTAGTATTCCGGTCCTGTACTGGTGCTGAAACCAGTAGATTCGAGTGGGGGAAAGTCAGTGTTGAACATATTTGTGTCTCAATCTACCGAGAAAACGAGCTCAATTGGGGTATCTTTTCTTTTTAATTTTCGAAAGTTCAAGATTGTCAGCTGATGCATGGGCGATAGGGCGTCACACCCCTACCCAGGGTAGCCTTGGAGGGAACTCAATCAAATCTGGGGTTCTGCAGTATATTTGGACTTAGTATTCCGGTCCTGTACGAGTGCTGAAACCAGTAGATTTGAGTGGGGGAAAGTCAGTATTAAGATCTGTGTTGAACATATTTGTGTCTTAATCTACTGAGAAAACGAGCTCAATTAGGGTATCTTTTCTTTTTAATTTTTCGAAAGTTCACGTTTGTCAGCTGATGCATGGGCGATAGGGCGTCACACCCCTACCCAGGGTAGCCTTGGCTTTGGCCTTTTATTAAAATGCATTTTTATCCGTGCGGTGTGCTAGCGTAATTCGAATCTCCTTGACAGAATCTTCAATTAGATGAAGTCACACGGAAGAAGAAGAAAAAGAACCGCAAAACTATGTGTGAACCTCCCCTTCCCTATGGTCAACCCCTGAACGTAGACCTTTCACCCCTGGTGGTCAACTGCAAAACTAAATGTGAACCCCCCCCCCCCCCCCCATAACGAAATCCTGGATCCGCCCCAGGGTATATGTTAACCCTTACGCTGCCTGCTTGTGGCTAATTTGGCCAATACCAAACGATGCAAAAATCTTTTTTTTTTAAATGAAACACTGGCACATGGGTACCTATCTGAGAGTACTCGGCGAAAGCTATCCAATGAATACCAATATGACAGTGTTTTTTAAAATATGCGTCCTTGTGCTTTGGGCGAAAGAAGCCTCAGCTATAGATATTCGAGTAATTGATTTATATAATGTATGATTTTGTACCAAAGTGCAGTCAATAAGCATAAAATACAATACAATACAATAGGAAGAGTTAAAATTAGAATGTTTTGATTAAAATCTTCGTGTCACACGTATGCGCTATGCAGTATAGCTGTCAACCTCGTTCTCCATCTGGTATTGTATTTTGTTTGCGTATGTGTGATCCGTCATGTCGACAGTTGTAATGTAACCCCATCCTATTTTAAATGGATAGGACCTATTCAGTTTCGTTCATACTTTTTTTTACTTATAAAGGGTTGGCCTTTTTCAGACATGTAAGGAATGCTATGTCGTCTCGTCAGACACCACAGCATGAACTATGATAGAACATGATATGAAACTCTCTCTATAACTGGATGACAGATAATAAAATCTAAGAAATGAAGGTGTCGGTGGTGGCCCCATGCAGTTTATATAATAATAATAATAATAATAATAATAATAATAATAATAATAATAATAATAATAATAATGATATTAATAATAATAATAATAGTAATAAAAATAATAAAAATAATAATAATAATAATAATAATAATAATAATAATAATAATAATGAAATCTTTATTAAAAGTCTCACTCAGTATGGGAAAACATATTACAGACAGGTAAGAGCATGAATGTTCTATATACTGACCACTCTTGAAAGAGAGACATATATAGGAATCGAACCCAGGTTACTCGCCCCATTATGGGATTGACCCATGTCTCCCAGCACTCACTCAGGCCGGCAATCTTACCATTAGTACTGCGCCATTGAGTCTGGGGCAATCTTACCACTAGTACTGCGCCATTGAGTCTGGGGCAATCTTACCATTAGTACTGCGCCATTGAGTCTGGGGCCATCTTACCACTAGTACTGCGCCATTGAGTCTGGGGCGATCTTACCACCAGTACTGCGCCATTGAGTCTGGGGCCATCTTACCACTACAGCCATTCTCCCTTAAGGGTCCACATAACGAGATTTGCGTGACCCTCGACCCCCTAGGGAAAAATACTGCATGAATACTGGCTTACTTGGTATCAGCCAGTAGCTAGGATCAATGTGCATCAGAGTCATGCATAACTAGTGTCCTAACTCTAGTAGAATTTTTTTTTCTGAGGCCGGAAGAGCAACAAGGCGAAACGGACTAACGTGTCCTCAGCAAAGGTTAAAATATGATTTTGTGTGAAAAGATTAAAAAACCGGATTGTTTTAGGAAAACCTCATCTATATTTATTGGAAATATTTTGAATTTTGATATTTCTGACGCAAGAACAGAATATTTCATTTTGAAATATACTTTAGGTAGGTCTGTACACGTGTCTTCAATTTTTGTTTGTACATTTCGCATCAAGCTATTTTATGCGGGACATGTACCATATTAAATAGTATTCAATGATTTTTTGGTCTCTACATCTGCGGAAACATCTCAACTTTTCGATAAAATAACAAAAAGTCTGAGACCAAGTTTTAAGAAAGGCCCACAGACCTCGAAATGGGGTAAGGTTGGTGCGTATCGATAACAAGCGCAACTTACGATCGCATTATACCTCCCTATACATGTACTCGTGGAAGATCTTCTTTTTGCATCTAAAAGACCTTCAGGCATAGTACAAATAACGATTGTAACAAATCCAGAAAGAATTATTTCTAAGCCTGCAGGGAAGCATAAGTTCGAAAAACCGTCACGTACAAACGTTGTGTAAGTTTCTAGGCAATCCGACATTGCCATCTATCGACAAGCCTACAGACTAAAATAATGAGGTTATGGCCTCGTTTTCATTTCTGACGTCAAGAAGGGATGTTAGGCCATGCTGCCAGACTCGTCAGAATCAGCGGTGAGTGTTTTTTTCATAAATTTTTTCGATTTCTAATCATGGGATCTTCGAAAAATCGGTGTCATTTTAGGGGTAGGCTAGCATAGAAGCTCCGCTAACAGAAATTTTAAGATGTCTGTGCGTAATTTGCCGTAAGTTTAGACAACTTTGAAATGTTTTGCTCGTAAATGAATCAAAACAACATGGCGGGGGGGTATTTACATCTCGATTTGAGTTGAGGACATTTTCGTTACGTGTTGTTTCATTTGTGCGTTACGTTTTTGAGGACATGGCTTATTTTGACACTTTTCTTTACTTTTTCAGCTGGATAATGTATTCTACACGGCTCAGACCCCTTCCCCTAAGCAATGCAGAGCGGCAACGGCGATATAGGGCGAGGAAAATTGCTGCAATGGGTGATACCTTCTTGAAAAGAGAAAGTGAAAGGGTCAAAGCTTATCAGAAGATGGTAGCAGACATGACCGACGAAGAGAAGGCAAATAGCAGGAGGTTTACCAATATCGGGGTCAGGAGACACCGTAAGAAGAAGCGGGAAGAGAAACTGGCTGCTGAGGCTGATGTGGAGGAAGATGAGGACTGGTCAACTGATGGATTTAACAGTGATGATGATGATGATGATGAGACGGATGATGGTGGTGACAGCAGTGATGGTGGTGATGGAGCGCAGGAACTCAGAGGTATGTATTTCAATATTCATTCATTTATTCATTCGTGCACTTAGATGTTCTCGCTGTGAATACTAAGGTAAGTGTTTTATATTCCTGTTAACCTGCTGATTTACTTCTGAATGTATGTACTGTTCTGAACTGGTGCTAATCATTTACTACATATACCTACCTGATATGTGTCTTGAATCTGCTTAGAAGTAGAAATGTTCTGAACTGATGCTAATATGTATTGATCTGTTAATTAATGATATTTGTCTTGAATCCCACTTGGAGTAATGTTCTGAACTGATGCTGATATTAATTGATCTGTTAATGACTACAATTGCAAATATTATAACCACATACCTACCTGATATTTGTCTAAGTTAAACTTTGAAACAGCTTTCGTGACACTCTTTCTTCCTTTTATTCATACATTTGTTTATTTGTCTACTTTCAGGTACACTGATTGTGAAATTCCCCAGAAGGAGGAAAAGACAAGCTGCAGCTGTAGCCACTTCAAAGTCTCCTCGAAAGAAGAGAAAGAAACATGTCGCCGAAGTCGGTACTGGTCCAAAGTCTACTACTCAAAAGAGGAAGAAGAAACGTGTCGCAAAGGCTGTTTCAAAATTGAACCGACAGGTTACAAAGCATGAGGAACAGATTAAGAATATCAAAGCTCAGAAACAGGAATTCCAAAGGAGATGCAAGAAGCTGGAGGAACTGATGGAGAAGAAAGGATCAAGTGACATTACAAGTGCTTGTAGTAGTACTGTCACATCTCCAAGCCAGGGGACTACAGTACATGATAGGTGGCCTCCAGTGTTTCATCCAGTTCCAGTGGTAGTGCTAGAACCACTCGAAGCTATGCAAGCTGAGCAAGGCATCACTGCTCAGACACCATGCAGCAAGACCAACCAGCTCATTCGAGACAGCGGCCTTACCCCAAGGAAAGTCCCAGCCGGCATCAAGAAGAAACTGATCTATGCGAATGTGGTGGAGGATGAACTACAAATTGCAGCAAAGAAAAGTGACCAACACAAGGAGGTTGTGGTATCACTTCTCAACGGCAAACAGCTCAAGAGATACAGAATGAAAAAGCATCTCAGCCAACAGTTGAATGTCTCAGAGAAGTTCCTTTACACAAGGAAGGACAAGTCTCCCAAGTGTCTCGAGAGAAGGCGGCTACTTGCCAGACAGAAAGAGCTCAAGAGACAGGTAAGGTCTTTCCTAGAGAGAGACGACAACTCTAGGATGAACCCTGGCAAGCAGGACTGCTTGACAGTTGATGGAGAGAAGGTCCAAACAAGGATCCTCAATGACTACCTATACATCTTATATGAGAAGTTCATTGCTGAAAATCCACAAGTGAAGAAGAGCAAGTCATCTTTCTACAAGCTGCGACCCAAGCACATCAGACATTCCAATTGCTTGAAGCCGAACAACTGCTTACAAGTGCTAGAAGAATGAACACTCCACCTTGCTTCTCAGATCCCTGAAGAAGGTACTCACAGAACCCCTCACTCCAAGTCCTGATGTCTTTGTGAAATCTTACCAGACGGAAGAGGCAGTTAAGGGGTTGGTGGATAAAGTCACAGCCACTGAGGTTACTGTCCAGCAGTGGCAGAAAGTTCTAGATGCGAGAGATGGCAAGCGCAAAGTCAAGATTGTCAGCACCGACATGCCACTGTCAGAATTCAAGGACAAGTTTGTCCAAGACTTTGACAAATTCACACTTCATTTTCAAAGTTAATTCAAATGTTCTGTTGGATGTTTAAATGTTAAGGTTTCATAACGTCTATGCATAATCATTGCATCTGTTCTTGAAGTTTAAGGTGTAAACCATTTTTATATATTGTATAATTCTCAAAATGATTCACAAATGACATTGTGAAGATGTTTTATCTCCAATAACATTCCATCTATGTGATTTATTCAATGTGACAGTTGTGTTGAATTTTAGTTTGCAAGTATTAACTTACTTCCTTTAATGATGTTCAAAGGTCCAATCATTTTGGAGAAGATCTGCGCAACTTACATAACTTACTAAAACACTCCATTTTGAAGTTCAGTAGTAGTGTAAAAGTGCTGGGAAACGTGCAATATTTATTTTTTTTGTCTCATTCTGTTTTTATGAGTGGACTTTTAAGTATTTAAGGGTGCCATTGTGCCGCTATGTGATCATAAATGTGATAATTCCATATCTGTGTCATGAAAAAAACAGATATTTTGTACTGATCAATGCTGTGCCAAAGCGATAATTTTGATGTGATTTCAATAGCACAATGTATAACTTTCCTATATATATGGTAAGAATGGACATTAGATGCTTACCTACCTAATTTCAAAGCTTCACATTGAGATACAACTTAAGGTAGCAGACCTGAAACCTACAAACTATTTTAGTCAAAACTTCAATGCAGGTCAGTGTGAAGAGATGTTGTCCAAACTAGCTTTATGCAGTTGGAAATTGTTTCCATCATTATGAAAAGGTCAAATAACTATGAGTAGTACAATATAATTCACCATTATAGCCTTTGAAAGGTGTTGCCAAGCGAGAAGATATACCTCATTTTAATTCATTTTATACTTTTATACTTTGAAGTGCCTTCTGGGTGAAATTTAACATACCAAAGTGGCTCAGCCTTGCCATCGATTGTTGGGATAGGTGCATGTGATATCTATGTATATTTTAATTTCGTATTTGACAGGTTTCTTCAATAAACCTTTTGATTTTTAGACTGTATTCATGTGTTTTCCATTTTACCATTTTCTGCAACCTACAAACGAAAAAAATCCTAGCCTCATCGCCAACTGCAATGAAGTCCAAATTAACAAATTAAGTTAATTAGGTGTCTTTCGGCCTATTAAGATGATTTCTGAACATAAATATTAATTTTGAAAAATTACAAATTTCTACATAAAAATATCGCAACTTACGAAACGTTTATCAATGCGCTATTACCAGCGATGCTTTCACCTATGCTCTACATCTTTTGGGCCAGTCCCAGAGCACTAATTTGTCATTTCCCTGAGATAGGTTAGACTATTTTTCAGAAAGATCTCTCACTTTTACAGCTAAAGTTAGACAATACTTTCAGGACTTCATTGCAGTTTTGAAACTGTACCTCACAAAACAGTGGCAAAATGATCAAAAAACAAGTGAAATATATGCAAAAGCTGTATTTATTTGAACCATCATACAGTTTACTTCATAAAAATAGCATACAATGGGGTATTAGCCTTTTCAATACATTTTTACAAGCCTGAAATCAAATAAAGGTCATATTTTGAGTGGTCCTCTGAAATTTGGATAGCCTCAACTTCAAACTGCTGTAAAAAATTTGTCTGAAGACTTTGTAGGCAGATTTTTTGGGCTTTTGCCCTTGAGATATACTAGTTTCAGAAAAAATTAGTCTCAGAAAGATCTGTGACACAAACCCTCGTGACCAACTTCCAGCCCCAATGTGGACCCATAAGGGAGAATGGCTGACTAGTACTGCGCCATGAGTCTGGGCCGATCTTACCACTAGTACTGCGCCATTGAGTCTGGGGCAATCTTACCACTAGTACTGCGCCATTGAGTCTGGGGCGATCTTACCACTAGTACTGCGCCATATAGTCTGCGGCGATCTTACCACTAGTACTGCGCCATTCAGTCTGGGGCGATCTTACCACTAGTACTGCGCCATTGAGTCTGGGGCAATCTTACCACTAGTACTGTGCCATTGAGTCTGGGGTGATCTTACCACTAGTACTGCGCCATTGAGTCTGGGGCAATCTTACCACTAGTACTGTGCCATTGAGTCTGGGGCGATCTTACCACTAGTACTGTGCCATTGAGTCTGGGGCGATCTTACCAATAGTACTGTGCCATTGAGTCTGTGGCAATCTTACCACTAGTACTGTGCCATTGAGTCTGGGGCAATGTTACCACTAGTACTGCGCCATTGAGTCTGGGGCAATCTTACCACTAGTACTGCGCCATTAAGTCTGGGGCGATCTTACCACTAGTACTGCGCCATCGAGTCTGGGGCAATGTTACCACTAGTACTGCGCCATTGAGTCTGGGTCAATCTTACCACTAGTACTGCGCCATTGAGTCTGGGGCGATCTTACCACTAGTACTGTGCCATTGAGTCTGTGGCAATCTTACCACTAGTACTGTGCCATTGAGTCTGGGGTGATCTTACCACTAGTACTGCGCCATTGAGTCTGGGGCAATCTTACCACTAGTACTGCACCATTGAGTCTGGGGCGATCTTACCACTAGTACTGCGCCATTGGGTCTTGGGCGATCTTACCACCAGTACTGCGCCATTGAGTCTGGGGCAATCTTACCACCAGTACTGCGCCATTGAGTCTGGGGCAATCTTACCACTAGTACTGCGCCATTGAGTCTGGGGCAATCTTACCACTAGTAACTAGTTCTGTGCCATTGAGTCTGGGGCAATCTTACCACCAGTACTGCGCCATTGAGTCTGGGGCAATCTTACCACTAGTACTGCGCCATTGAGTCTGGGGCGATCTTACCACTAGTACTGCGCCATTGAGTCTGGGGCGATCTTACCACTAGTACTGTGCCATTGAGTCTGGGGCAATCTTACCACTAGTACTGTGCCATTGAGTCTGGGGCAATCTTACCACTAGTACTGCGCCATTGAGTCTGGGGCAATCTTACCACTAGTACTGCGCCATTGAGTCTGGGGCAATCTTACCACTAGTACTGCGCCATTGAGTCTGGGGCGATCTTACCACTAGTACTGTGCCATTGAGTCTGGGGCAATCTTACCACTAGTACTGTGCCATTGAGTCTGGGGCAATCTTACCACTAGTACTGCGCCATTGAGTGTGGGGCAATCTTACCACTAGTACTGCGCCATTAAGTCTGGGGTGATCTTACCACTAGTACTGCGCCATTGAGTCTGGGGCAATCTTACCACTAGTACTGCGCCATTAAGTCTGGGACAATCTTACCACTAGTACTGTGCCATTGAGTCTGGGGCGATCTTACCACTAGTACTGCGCCATTGAGTCTGGGGCAATCTTACCACCAGTACTGCGCCATTGAGTCTGGGGCAATCTTACCACCAGTACTGCGCCATTGAGTCTGGGGCAATCTTACCACTAGTACTGCGCCATTGAGTCTGGGGCAATCTTACCACTAGTACTGCGCCATTGAGTCTGGGGCGATCTTACCACCAGTACTGCGCCATTGAGTCTGGGGCGATCTTACCACCAGTACTGCGCCATTGAGTCTGGGGCAATCTTACCACCAGTACTGCGCCATTGAGTCTGGGGCAATCTTACCACTAGTACTGCGCCATTGAGTCTGGGGCCATCTTACCACCAGTACTGCGCCATTGAGTCTGGGGCGATCTTACCACTAGTACTGCGCCATTGAGTCTGGGGCAATCTTACCACTAGTACTGCGCCATTGAGTCTGGGGCAATCTTACCACTAGTACTGCGCCATTGAGTCTGGGGCAATCTTACCACTAGTACTGCGCCATTGAGTCTGGGGCAATCTTACCACTAGTACTGCGCCATTGAGTCTGGGGCGATCTTACCACTAGTACTGCGCCATTGAGTCTGGGGCGATCTTACCACTAGTACTGCGCCATTGAATCTGGGGCAATCTTACCACTAGTACTGCGCCATTGAGTCTGGGGCAATCTTACCACTAGTACTGCGCCATTGAGTCTGGGGCGATCTTACCACTAGTACTGCGCCATTGAGTCTGGGGCAATCTTACCACTAGTACTGTGCCATTGAGTCTGGGGTGATCTTACCACTAGTACTGCGCCATTGAGTCTGGGGCAATCTTACCACTAGTACTGCGCCATTGAGTCTGGGGCAATCTTACCACTAGTACTGCGCCATTGAGTCTGGGGCAATCTTACCACTAGTACTGCGTCATTGAGTCTGGGGCAATCTTACCACTAGTACTGCGCCATTAAGTCTGGGACAATCTTACCACTAGTACTGTGCTATTGAGTCTGGGGCGATCTTACCACTAGTACTGCGCCATTGAGTCTGGGGCAATCTTACCAGCAGTACTGCGCCATTGAGTCTGGGGCAATCTTACCACCAGTACTGCGCCATTGAGTCTGGGGCAATCTTACCACTAGTACTGCGCCATTGAGTCTGGGGCAATCTTACCACTAGTACTGCGCCATTGAGTCTGGGGCAATCTAACCACTAGTACTGGGCCATTGAGTCTGGGGCCATCTTACCACCAGTACTGCGCCATTGAGTCTGGGGCAATCTTACCACTAGTACTGCGCCATTGAGTCTGGGGCAATCTTACCACCAGTACTGCGCCATTGAGTCTGGGGCAATCTTACCACCAGTACTGCGCCATTGAGTCTGGGGCAATCTTACCACTAGTACTGCGCCATTGAGTCTGGGGCCATCTTACCACCAGTACTGCGCCATTGAGTCTGGGGCAATCTTACCACTAGTACTGCGCCATTGAGTCTGGGGCAATCTTACCACTAGTACTGCGCCATTGAGTTTGGGGCCATCTTACCACTAGTACTGCGCCATTGAGTCTGGGGCAATCCTACCACCAGTACTGCGCCATTGAGTCTGGGGCAATCTTACCACTAGTACTGCGCCATTGAGTCTGGGGCAATCTTACCACTAGTACTGCGCCATTGAGTCTGGGGCAATCTTACCACCAGTACTGCGCCATTGAGTCTGGGGCAATGTTACCACTAGTACTGCGCCATTGAGTCTGGGGCAATCTTACCACTAGTACTGCGCCATTGAGTCTGGGGCAATCTTACCACTAGTACTGCGCCATTGAGTCTGGGGCAATCTAACCACTAGTACTGGGCCATTGAGTCTGGGGCCATCTTACAACCAGTACTGCGCCATTGAGTGTGGGGCAATCTTACCACTAGTACTGCGCCATTGAGTCTGGGGTGATCTTACCACTAGTACTGCGCCATTGAGTCTGGGGCAATCTTACCACTAGTACTGCGCCATTGAGTCTGGGGCAATCTTACCACTAGTACTGCGCCATTGAGTCTGGGGCAATCTTACCACTAGTACTGCGCCATTGAGTCTGGGGCAATCTTTCCACTAGTAACTAGTTCTGTGCCATTGAGTCTGGGGCAATCTTACCACTAGTACTGCGCCATTGAGTCTGGGGCAATCTTACCACTAGTACTGCGCCATTGAGTCTGGGGCAATCTTACCACTAGTAACTTGTTCTGTGCCATTGAGTCTGGGGTGATCTTACCACTAGTACTGCGCCATTGAGTCTGGGGCAATCTTACCACTAGTACTGCGCCATTGAGTCTGGGGCGATCTTACCACTAGTACTGTGCCATTGAGTCTGGGGCGATCTTACCACTAGTACTGCGCCATTGAGTCTGGGGCGATCTTACCACTAGTACTGCGCCATTGAGTCTGGGGCAATCTAACCACTAGTAACTAGTTCTGTGCCATTGAGTCTGGGGCAATCTTACCACTAGTACTGCGCCATTGAGTCTGGGGCAATCTTACCACTAGTACTGCGTCATTGAGTCTGGGGCCATCTTACCACCAGTACTGCGCCATTGAGTCTGGGGCAATCTTACCACTAGTACTGCGCCATTGAGTCTGGGGCGATCTTACCACTAGTACTGCGCCATTGAGTGTGGGGCAATCTTACCACTAGTACTGCGTCATTGAGTCTGGGGCAATCTTACCACTAGTACTGCGCCATTGAGTCTGGGGCAATCTTACCACTAGTACTGCGCCATTGAGTCTGGGGCAATCTTACCACTAGTACTGCGCCATTGAGTCTGGGGCAATCTTACCACTAGTACTGCGCCATTGAGTCTGGGGCGATCTTACCACTAGTACTGCGCCATTGAGTCTGGGGCGATCTTACCACTAGTACTGCGCCATTGAATCTGGGGCAATCTTACCACTAGTACTGCGCCATTGAGTCTGGGGCAATCTTACCACTAGTACTGCGCCATTGAGTCTGGGGCGATCTTACCACTAGTACTGCGCCATTGAGTCTGGGGCAATCTTACCACTAGTACTGTGCCATTGAGTCTGGGGTGATCTTACCACTAGTACTGCGCCATTGAGTCTGGGGCAATCTTACCACTAGTACTGCGCCATTGAGTCTGGGGCAATCTTACCACTAGTACTGCGCCATTGAGTCTGGGGCAATCTTACCACTAGTACTGCGTCATTGAGTCTGGGGCAATCTTACCACTAGTACTGCGCCATTAAGTCTGGGACAATCTTACCACTAGTACTGTGCTATTGAGTCTGGGGCGATCTTACCACTAGTACTGCGCCATTGAGTCTGGGGCAATCTTACCAGCAGTACTGCGCCATTGAGTCTGGGGCAATCTTACCACCAGTACTGCGCCATTGAGTCTGGGGCAATCTTACCACTAGTACTGCGCCATTGAGTCTGGGGCAATCTTACCACTAGTACTGCGCCATTGAGTCTGGGGCAATCTAACCACTAGTACTGGGCCATTGAGTCTGGGGCCATCTTACCACCAGTACTGCGCCATTGAGTCTGGGGCAATCTTACCACTAGTACTGCGCCATTGAGTCTGGGGCAATCTTACCACCAGTACTGCGCCATTGAGTCTGGGGCAATCTTACCACCAGTACTGCGCCATTGAGTCTGGGGCAATCTTACCACTAGTACTGCGCCATTGAGTCTGGGGCCATCTTACCACCAGTACTGCGCCATTGAGTCTGGGGCAATCTTACCACTAGTACTGCGCCATTGAGTCTGGGGCAATCTTACCACTAGTACTGCGCCATTGAGTTTGGGGCCATCTTACCACTAGTACTGCGCCATTGAGTCTGGGGCAATCCTACCACCAGTACTGCGCCATTGAGTCTGGGGCAATCTTACCACTAGTACTGCGCCATTGAGTCTGGGGCAATCTTACCACTAGTACTGCGCCATTGAGTTTGGGGCAATCTTACCACCAGTACTGCGCCATTGAGTCTGGGGCAATCTTACCACCAGTACTGCGCCATTGAGTCTGGGGCAATGTTACCACTAGTACTGCGCCATTGAGTCTGGGGCAATCTTACCACTAGTACTGCGCCATTGAGTCTGGGGCAATCTTACCACTAGTACTGCGCCATTGAGTCTGGGGCAATCTAACCACTAGTACTGGGCCATTGAGTCTGGGGCCATCTTACAACCAGTACTGCGCCATTGAGTGTGGGGCAATCTTACCACTAGTACTGCGCCATTGAGTCTGGGGTGATCTTACCACTAGTACTGCGCCATTGAGTCTGGGGCAATCTTACCACTAGTACTGCGCCATTGAGTCTGGGGCAATCTTACCACTAGTACTGCGCCATTGAGTCTGGGGCAATCTTACCACTAGTACTGCGCCATTGAGTCTGGGGCAATCTTTCCACTAGTAACTAGTTCTGTGCCATTGAGTCTGGGGCAATCTTACCACTAGTACTGCGCCATTGAGTCTGGGGCAATCTTACCACTAGTACTGCGCCATTGAGTCTGGGGCAATCTTACCACTAGTAACTTGTTCTGTGCCATTGAGTCTGGGGTGATCTTACCACTAGTACTGCGCCATTGAGTCTGGGGCAATCTTACCACTAGTACTGCGCCATTGAGTCTGGGGCGATCTTACCACTAGTACTGTGCCATTGAGTCTGGGGCGATCTTACCACTAGTACTGCGCCATTGAGTCTGGGGCGATCTTACCACTAGTACTGCGCCATTGAGTCTGGGGCAATCTAACCACTAGTAACTAGTTCTGTGCCATTGAGTCTGGGGCAATCTTACCACTAGTACTGCGCCATTGAGTCTGGGGCAATCTTACCACTAGTACTGCGTCATTGAGTCTGGGGCCATCTTACCACCAGTACTGCGCCATTGAGTCTGGGGCAATCTTACCACTAGTACTGCGCCATTGAGTCTGGGGCGATCTTACCACTAGTACTGCGCCATTGAGTGTGGGGCAATCTTACCACTAGTACTGCGTCATTGAGTCTGGGGCAATCTTACCACTAGTACTGCGCCATTGAGTCTGGGGCAATCTTACCATTAGTACTGCACCATTGAGTCTGGGGCAATCTTACCACTAGTACTGCGCCATTGGGTCTTGGGCGATCTTACCACTAGTAAAGCGCCATTGAGTCTGGGGCAATCTTACCACTAGTACTGCCCAGTATACACAAACTGAATACTGGGTCTTTCCTGAACTATAAATTTCAAACTGTCAATGGATATGAATGTCGCATTTTGCAGAATGCTCAGCTTCTGGATTCATTTTGTTTGCATGTCATCTAAAAACTTAAGAAGTGACAGGACTGTCTGTACCCTTTACTTTTGTTTTTATTAATATTTCTACTTCGTTCTGTTTCTTCTAAAAAACTTTAATTCAAACGCTAGAGGATCCCCTTTGAGTTCTTGGGGTTTCCCCTCAGTTTTGTTGTGCAGACGAGACCACTCACTTCTATGTTTATCCATGATATGTTCTTGTTTCTGTCTTATTTTTATTTTTCTATTTTTGTTTTGCGTGTCATATTTTAAAATTATAAATTACAGTCAATAAATATACGATACGACTGCGCCATAGAGTCTGGAGTCTGGAGTTTTGTGCATACTTGATTGAACTTTAATGCGCCCCGAACTTAATACCAAAAGTTATAGAGAAATGTGAATACACATTCCAGCAGAGTAGGTTTAGAGTCAAATGTATGTTCTGTTATTTTTTTGTGCTACCTAGCACCAAATATTCTAGGTGGCCATAGTGGTCCATTTAGTTTACACTTATCTCACCAGGATCCAGTTTGAGTAACCTCTAGAGATATGAGGAGCAGGTGGTGCCATCTATCTACATACCTGGTACTACACCACACTGCTTGGTCAGCACAGAAGGGAATGTCAACTTTTTAGGGACTAGGAACCTAGTCTAGTTTAGAGTATGCAACTTCTTCTGTACTCAATTTTAATTGTAATGTTTATTGACCATATGCATAGATATGGAATTACAAATACAGAATACAAATACAAATACAGTTTAGAGTATGCAACTTCTCCTGTACTCAACTGAAATTGTAATGTTTATTGACCATATGCATATAAATGAAATTACAAATACAGAATACAAATACAAATACAGTTTAGGGTATGCAACTCCTCCTGTACTCAATTGTAATTGTATGTTTATTGACCATATGCATAGATATAAAATTACAAATTCGGAAAAGGTAACCGAATAGAGAGTGGTATCAACATAAAAATACAAACAGCAGGTGAAAGAGCTAGAGATAAACAAAAGAATAAACAATAGCACATATCTGGCGTGCGTATAATCAGTATAAAAGTATCATGTTTAGCACCTAATCTGGAGTTGTTACTTTTGTGTTTACTCAGTATATATGTAATGCTTGAATGATGTAAGATTGTTTCATTCTATCCGAGTATAGTCAATAAACATACAAATACAACATGGCCAAATTCTTGTCGGGAAGAACCTTCATCCACCCTTTTATGTGTTGGAAGGCAGGGTCTTAAGCCAGCAGGGTGCCTGGGTGTCTTTTGGACTCCCTGGTTCATGAACAATACCTGATTTTAGGTAAAAAGACACCCTAGATTTTGGTATGTGTTTTTTTAATAAATACTAATTCCAAGTTAAATTTCTAAAAGGTTTAACTTCAAAATAATAACATAGACAATACTTGAAGAATTAAGCATATACTTACTTTATTTGTTAATGTACATAATCAATGTTACGATTTTTACTTTTTCTATCAGGGATTTTGGACACCCTAAATTCTTGAAATCCCAAATTGGACACCCTGTTATGAAAATCCTGGCTAAGTCCCTGTTGGCAGGTCCGCTTTAAGTTGGCTTAGGGGATTACTGTGTAAGCCGCGCAGTGGGGAGAGACCACGAATACTAGTATTCAATGGAAACACTTTGAGCCATAGTCTTAGCCAGCAAGGCGTCTGGGCCTCTTTTGGACACCCAAACCACCGAAAATAACCCCTCAGGACACCCAAATTCTTTGGAAAGTAATTTCGTAAAATGTCAGTCGCAAGCATGTACCGTAATTGAAGTTTTTCCACCTCAGTATAATTCCCATGATATTGTATAATTAGAGTATGCCTGGTTTTAATGAGTAAATACTAATACATGTTTATGGTTTTAACCGCAGCATACTTTTGCCTCCCTTGAAAATGAGGTTGCCCCAAAATTTTACAATTGTCAGTTATGGACACCCGGTTTCTAAATCTTGGCTAAAACCCTGCTTTAAGCCATTCGGTTATCAGGGCGGGCGGAGGTTTTAGATTAAGGATTGGTACCGGTAGTCGAAACGATACCAACATCGATATTGGATGGGGGAAAAGTAACGTATCGAAACGGTTAAGTATCGTATAGTAATGTTAAGATTTGAAATATATAGAAAATGTACTTAATTGCTATCTGGACCTCTCCGCATGAAGGTATTTCGCTATTTATTAATACTACGATCTTTTGGCTATTTTTCAATATTTCCTCTGTACATTTCAATATATATTATAACTGTTACTATTTAAAGTAAGCTTTTTAATGTACCCATTACAGTCAATAAACGTACATACATATTTTGGTGAATTTCTTAAAGCTTAAAGGGCAAATGCACCATCAGAATGATTTAGGCTCAAAATGAGCCTATACCTGTCACCTTTCAAATAAGACCTCCCCCGAACCTGTCCTCTTCAGCACTACTCAGTTATAGCTTACAGAAGTTCAGCAAGTTACAGTCCTGAGGCAGCCATATAGGGTTTTTGGACACCCTAAATTCTTGAAATCCCAAATTGGACACCCTGTTATGAAAATCCTGGCTAAGTCGCTGTTGGCAGGTCCGCTTTAAGTTGGCTTAAGGGATAACTGTGTAAGCCGCGCAGTGTGTAGAGACCACGAATATTCAATGGAAACACTTTAAGCCATAGGCTTAGCCAGCAAGGCGTCTGGGCGTCTTTTGGACACCCAAACCACCGAAAATCACCCCTCAGGACACCCAAATTCTTTGGTAAGTAATTTCTTAAAATGTCAATTGCAAGCATGTACCGTAATTGAAGTTTTTCCACCTCAGTATAATTCCCATGACATTGTATAATTAGAGTATGCCTGGTTTTAATGAGTAAATACTAGTACATGTTAATGGTTTTAACCTCAGTATACTGTTGCCTCCCTTGAAAATGAGGTTGCCCCAAAATTTTACAATTGTCAATTTTGGATACCCGGTTTCTAAATCTTGGCTAAAACCCTGCGTTAAGCCATTCGGTTATCAGGGCGGGCGGAGGTTTTAGATTAAGGATTGGTACCGGTAGTCGAAACGATACCAACATCGATATTGGATGGGGAAAAAGTAACGTATCGAAACGGTTAAGTATCGTATAGTAATGTTAAGATTTGAAATATATAGAAAATGTACTTAATTGCTATCTGGACCTCTCCGCATGAAGGTATTTCGCTATTTATTAATACTACGATCTTTTGGCTATTTTTCAATATTTCCTCTGTACATTTCAATATATATTATAACTGTTACTATTTTAAGTAAGCTTTTTAATGTATCCATTACAGTCAATAAACATACATACATATATTGGTGAATTTCTTAAAGCTTAAAGGGCAAATGCACCATTGGGATAACTTGTGCTAAATGTGTAGTGCCATATGGTATGTGTTAATTGCCTAACTCACTAATCCATTCCTAGTACCTGTTGAAGAGGAAATTGCAATTTTCTGTGAAGCCAGGGGCTTCCTGGCCAAAGCCATAGGGCGTCCATTTTGTGTAGGTCACATGACCTATCATGTCATAGTCTCAGCACCACAGGCACTGCTCTGCTCTGGTGCCTAAAAGCTACAGTCAGTGCAGTTCTCCTACTCATGTTGGGAAATTCATGAATCTTGGTGTTGTGTGCAGCATATGGATGTAATAATATGACTGACAGGAATCTTAGTGACAAAAGAACATTTTATACAATCCCTAATTCAAACATACATCCAGAAAAAAAGGAATTTACCAGCACAATGGCTCCACAACATTGGTACTTGATGGAGTGTCAGGAACTTCAAAGTTTCTTCATATTTAAAAGAGTATGTGAGGACCACTTTGAGGTATCCTGCTTCTTGGATGATATTACGAAAACAAGTTGAAAAGAGATGCAGTGCCAACAATTTTTGCATTCAAGCAGAATTTAGTGGATGACAACCATGCCAAAAGAGCAGAAAAAATGCACACAGAAATATATTTGTTTGAACAGCAAGAAGTCATTTCAATATATATGATTAAACCTACACAATGATTTAAGCCGCAGACAAACAATGTATGGTCAAAAATGCACTCATTTGTTTGTACTCAAACACTACTCTATCTTCTACCAATCAGAGTTTTTATTGCAATCGAAATAACTTCTTTAGGTAATTGCAGGGGCTATCACTATCAGCTATGAACTGAGTGACCTGTCATTGTTTTGGAGCATTTGATTTACTAAATAGATGTTTTTGTACAGTTAAAACTCAAATTGACTCTTGTACCTGAAAGTGATAGTAGGATTGTAGACAAACCTAGGGTATATGACAGCCAAATCAACCATTTTCAAAAAGGTTTGGTATAAGCTCTCCCCGGCCATAACAGTTCTATTTATCAATGTTTATTAACAACAAACTAGTAAATTTCAGTCATATGTTCAGACCATACTTCTAAGATGCATTTGCAGACTCTAAATCATCATCTTGGTGACAGGAACTAAAATAATATACAGAGTAATCCGGCCCTGTCTAGACTCAATTCCCAAGAGGGCTGGCTTTCTGACTCACAGGTGTTACCATTTCCTCCAAGTGATCAGCACATGTGTATCTCATAGCAATTAGGACATAATGGTTTCTATCCACCAACACAAAACAAATGTAAGAGCCCTTTTCATTATCAGCTGATAATCCAAACATAAATTTGCCTCGTCAAATCCATTTAGTAAAGGCATTTGTTTTGTTAGCTACGGTTCCATTAAGTTTCACTTTTTCAGTCATTTCTGGATAGATTTACCCTAAAATCAGGCTTTATGGGTACATTTCATGACAGTTTTAGTATATCTTTAGTTTGGAGTCTTAGAGATCTGTCCAAAATTCAATGGGAACATTTAGAAGTCTTCAATATACCTCACTTCTACTCTGAGATAATGACCCCTGTAGTGACTTCCTGCCAGTGCTATCTCTTGACCGATCAGAGGTTGGTGCTTAAAATGTGTAGCCCTGTCCTGATAATGGAAGCCTCCATGGCCAGCCTCAGGCATGGTTTTTACCCACTTTCATAAGCCATAACTGAGGAGTGCAGAGGAGGACAGACTTGTGGGTGGTCTTATTTGAAAGATGACGTGTATACGCTCATTTTGAAACTAAATCATCCTGATGGTGCATTTGCCCTAAAAATTAGGTCCCTGAGAGGCAGGCAGTATCGTTAAATATATCGTTAAGATATCGAATCGTTAAGGAAATATCGATATCGATCGTACCGTACCAAGAAACCTTTAAAGGTGCCAATCATTATTTTAGATAATGGACTTGTTATATTACAATTAAAGACAACGGTGAACCAGTGTTTGTGATTGGAATTACGTCAAACATCAAATCATCTTTGAATGTGTTCTTTTGTCTTCTCTTCTATGATATAAAGGAGGGTGGTCAATCATATTGTCCATTATTTTGTTGGGAATAGACTGACCATTTTTGGCTTTTTTACAGTATAAATATATAGATCGGAGTAAGCCCAAATTGGGGCGGATCCAGGATTTGAGAAGGAGGGGGGGGGGGGGGGGTCATTTTAGTTCCGAAAAGTAACACTGGTGGCGCCACTAGCACGGCAATTCAAGAGACTGTGTGTAAGGTCAGGCCTATCTCCTTACTCCGCCGATAGAGGTCGCTTTGTATGGACCAACTATAACCAGTAACCAGTAAAACGAAATCTCGCGAGCGAATGACCGGGCTGAAGTTGGCTCCTTTTTCAACGTTCAACATTCAACATTCGAATGTTGAATAAGTAAATTTCCTTATTCATACCATCTCCTTATTCGCAGGTCCCATGTGATTAATGACTTTAATAAACATCATTTTGATTGTTTCACAGCTTTAAGCAGGGGTTTTAGCTATTTCTACACCATTCATGTTATCTAGTAGTTCAATGCTTTATTTAAGTGAGGAGGGGGGTTGGGCAGAGAGGCAGGGGGGGGGGGGGGGGGAATGTACTATTTTGGGCCGTTTCCTTGCATTTTCATGAATTCCTACCAAAGATAAAGTACTGCAGTGAAGTATTTTTTAATAGAAACTTTTTCAATAAGTAAGGCTTATTGATTTAAATAATATTTGGGTTGGCGCAGACATTGACTTGGTAGTGAGGGGGGGTAGGGGCATGAGCCACACCCGTTTTCAACTTTGTATAGCATCTTAAAGGCTCTAAGTATAAAAATCTAAATGGTTTCTGACACTTTTCACAATGTGGGAGTAATGATAGACCCTAAGAGAAGAAAATCCAGTTGTTATTTTCCTGGCGCAGACGCTCGGGGGTGGGGCAGAGGGGGGGTAGGGGCGGGAAATGTACAATTTTAGCCCACTTCCTTGCATTTTCATGATTTTCTAGCAAAAATAAAGCAGTGCAGTGAAGTATGTTTAGTAATAATCTCTTTCAATAGGTTTATCAGATTTATTCAAGTCATATTTGGGGTGGCGCAGAGCTTCGCGGGTGGGGCAGAAGGGGGTAGGGGCGGGAAATATCCAAATTTAAGCCATTTCCTAGCATTTTCATGATTACCTACCAAATATCAAGTAGTGCAGTGAAGTATTTTTAGAAATAAACTCTTCTAATAGGTATACCTGATTGATTGAGATCATATTTGGGGTGGCGCAGACATTGACTTGGTAGTGAGGGGGGGTAGGGGCATGAGCCACACCCGTTTTCGACTTTGTATAACATCTTAAAGGCTCTAAGTATAAAAATCTAAATGGTTTCTGACACTTTTCACAATGTGGGAGTAATGATAGACCCTAAGAGAAGAAAATCCAGTTGTTGTTTTCCTGGCGCAGACGCTCGGGGGTGGGGCAGAGGGGGGTTAGGGGCGGGAAATGTACAATTTTAGCCCACTTCCATGCATTTTCATGATTTTCTAGCAAAAATAAAGCGGTGCAGTTAAGTATGTTTAGTAATAATCTCTTTTAATAGGTTTATCGGATTTATTCAAGTCATATTTTGGGGTGGCGCAGAGCTTCGCGGGTGGGGCAGTGGGGGGTAAGGGCGGGAAATATCCAAATTCATGCCATTTCCTAGCATTTTCATGATTTCCTACCAAATATCAAGTAGTGCAGTGAAGTATTTTTAGAAATAAACTCTTCTAATAGGTATACCTGATTGATTGAGATCATATTTGGGGTGGCGCAGACATTGACTTGGTAATGAGGGGGGATAGGGGCATAAGCCACACCCGTTTTCGACTTTGTATAACATCTTAAAGGCTCTAAGTATAAAAATCTAAATGGTTTCTGACACTTTTCACAATGTGGGAGTAATGATAGACCCTAAGAGAAGAAAATCCAGTTGTTATTTTCCTGGCGCAGACGCTCGGGGGTGGGGCAGAGGGGGGGTAGGGGCGGGAAATGTACAATTTTAGCCCACTTCCTTGCATTTTCATGATTTTCTAGCAAAAATAAAGCAGTGCAGTGAAGTATGTTTAGTAATAATCTCTTTCAATAGGTTTATCAGATTTATTCAAGTCATATTTGGGGTGGCGCAGAGCTTCGCGGGTGGGGCAGAAGGGGGTAGGGGCGGGAAATATCCAAATTTAAGCCATTTCCTAGCATTTTCATGATTACCTACCAAATATCAAGTAGTGCAGTGAAGTATTTTTAGAAATAAACTCTTCTAATAGGTATACCTGATTGATTGAGATCATATTTGGGGTGGCGCAGACATTGACTTGGTAGTGAGGGGGGGTAGGGGCATGAGCCACACCCGTTTTCGACTTTGTATAACATCTTAAAGGCTCTAAGTATAAAAATCTAAATGGTTTCTGACACTTTTCACAATGTGGGAGTAATGATAGACCCTAAGAGAAGAAAATCCAGTTGTTGTTTTCCTGGCGCAGACGCTCGGGGGTGGGGCAGAGGGGGGGTAGGGGCGGGAAATGTACAATTTTAGCCCACTTCCTTGCATTTTCATGATTTTCTAGCAAAAATAAAGCTGTGCAGTAAAGTATGTTTAGTAATAATCTCTTTCAATAGGTTTATCGGATTCATTCAAGTCATATTTGGGGTGGCGCAGAGCTTCGCGGGTGGGGCAGAGGGTGGTAGGGGCGGGAAATATCCAAATTTAAGCCATTTCCTAGCATTTTCATGATTTCCTACCAAATATCAAGTAGTGCAGTGAAGTATTTTTAGAAATAAACTCTTCTAATAGGTATACCTGATTGATTGAGATCATATTTGGGGTGGCGCAGACATTGACTTGGTAGTGAGGGGGGGTAGGGGCATGAGCCACACCCGTTTTCGACTTTGTATAACATCTTAAAGGCTCTAAGTATAAAAATCTAAATGGTTTCTGACACTTTTCACAATGTGGGAGTAATGATAGACCATAAGAGAAGAAAATCCAGTTGTTGTTTTCCTGGCGCAGACGCTCGGGGGTGGGGCAGAGGGGGGTTAGGGGCGGGAAATGTACAATTTTAGCCCACTTCCATGCATTTTCATGATTTTCTAGCCAAAATAAAGCGGTGCAGTTAAGTATGTTTAGTAATAATCTCTTTTAATAGGTTTATCGGATTTATTCAAGTCATATTTTGGGGTGGCGCAGAGCTTCGCGGGTGGGGCAGTGGGGGGTAAGGGCAGGAAATATCCAAATTCATGCCATTTCCTAGCATTTTCATGATTTCCTACCAAATATCAAGTAGTGCAGTGAAGTATTTTTAGAAATAAACTCTTCTAATAGGTATACCTGATTGATTGAGATCATATTTGGGGTGGCGCAGACATTGACTTGGTAGTGACGGGGGATAGGGGCATGAGCCACACCAGTTTTCGACTTTGTATAACATCTTAAAGGCTCTAAGTATAAAAATCTAAATGGTTTCTGACACTTTTCACAATGTGGGAGTAATGATAGACCCTAAGAGAAGAAAATCCAGTTGTTATTTTCCTGGCGCAGACGCTCGGGGGTGGGGCAGAGGGGGGGTAGGGGCGGGAAATGTACAATTTTAGCCCACTTCCTTGCATTTTCATGATTTTCTAGCAAAAATAAAGCAGTGCAGTGAAGTATGTTTAGTAATAATCTCTTTCAATAGGTTTATCAGATTTATTCAAGTCATATTTGGGGTGGCGCAGAGCTTCGAGGGTGGGGCAGAAGGGGGTAGGGGCGGGAAATATCCAAATTTAAGCCATTTCCTAGCATTTTCATGATTACCTACCAAATATCAAGTAGTGCAGTGAAGTATTTTTAGAAATAAACTCTTCTAATAGGTATACCTGATTGATTGAGATCATATTTGGGGTGGCGCAGACATTGACTTGGTAGTGAGGGGGGGTAGGGGCATGAGCCACACCCGTTTTCAACTTTGTATAACATCTTAAAGGCTCTAAGTATAAAAATCTAAATGGTTTCTGACACTTTTCACAATGTGGGAGTAATGATAGACCCTAAGAGAAGAAAATCCAGTTGTTGTTTTCCTGGCGCAGACGCTCGGGGGTGGGGCAGAGGGGGGGTAGGGGCGGGAAATGTACAATTTTAGCCCACATCCTTGCATTTTCATGATTTTCTAGCAAAAATAAAGCTGTGCAGTAAAGTATGTTTAGTAATAATCTCTTTCAATAGGTTTATCGGATTCATTCAAGTCATATTTGGGGTGGCGCAGAGCTTCGCGGGTGGGGCAGAGGGGGGTAGGGGCAGGAAATATCCAAATTTAAGCCATTTCCTAGCATTTTCATGATTACCTACCAAATATCAAGTAGTGCAGTGAAGTATTTTTAGAAATAAACTCTTCTAATAGGTATACCTGATTGATTGAGATCATATTTGGGGTGGCGCAGACATTGACTTGGTAGTGAGGGGGGGTAGGGGCATGAGCCACACCCGTTTTCGACTTTGTATAACATCTTAAAGGCTCTAAGTATAAAAATCTAAATGGTTTCTGACACTTTTCACAATGTGGGAGTAATGATAGACCCTAAGAGAAGAAAATCCAGTTGTTGTTTTCCTGGCGCAGACGCTCGGGGGTGGGGCAGAGGGGGGATAGGGGCGGGAAATGTACAATTTTAGCCCACTTCCTTGCATTTTCATGATTTTCTAGCAAAAATAAAGCGGTGCAGTGAAGTATGTTTAGTAATAATCTCTTTCAATAGGTTTATCGGATTCATTCAAGTCATATTTGGGGTGGCGCAGAGCTTCGCAGGTGGGGCAGAGGGGGGTAGGGGCGGGAAATATCCAAATTTAAGCAATTTCCTAGCATTTTCATGATTACCTACCAAATATCAAGTAGTGCAGTGAAGTATTTTTAGAAATAAACTCTTCTAATAGGTATACCTGATTGATTGAGATCATATTTGGGGTGGCGCAGACATTGACTTGGTAGTGAGGGGGGGTAGGGGCATGAGCCTCACCTGTTTTCGACTTTGTATAACATCTTAAAGGCTCTAAGTATAAAAATCTAAATGGTTTCTGACACTTTTCACAATGTGGGAGTAATGATAGACCCTAAGAGAAGAAAATCCAGTTGTTGTTTTCCTGGCGCAGACGCTCGGGGGTGGGGCAGAGGGGGGGAAGGGGCGGGAAATGTACAATTTTAGCCCACTTCCTTGCATTTTCATGATTTTCTAGCAAAAATAAAGCTGTGCAGTGAAGTATGTTTAGTAATAATCTCTTTCAATAGGTTTATCGGATTTATTCAAGTCATATTTGGGGTGGCGCAGAGCTTCGCGGGTGGGGCAGAGGGGGGTAGGTGCGGGAAATATCCAAATTTAAGCCATTTCCTAGCACTTTCATGATTTCCTACCAAATATCAAGTAGTGCAGTGAAGTATTTTTAGAAATAAACTCTTCTAATAGGTATACCTGATTGATTGAGATCATATTTGGGGTGGCGCAGACATTGACTTGGTAGTGAGGGGGGGGGGGGGGGGGGGGGTTATAGGGGCATGAGCCACACCCGTTTTCGACTTTGTATAACATCTTAAAGGCTCTAAGTATAAAAATCTAAATGGTTTCTGACACTTTTCACAATGTGGGAGTAATGATAGACCCTAAGAGAAGAAAATCCAGTTGTTGTTTTCCTGGCGCAGACGCTCGGGGGTGGGGCAGAGGGGGGGGAAGGGGCGGGAAATGTACAATTTTAGCCCACTTCCATGCATTTTCATGATTTTCTAGCAAAAATAAAGCGGTGCAGTAAAGTATGTTTAGTAATAATCTCTTTCAATAGGTTTATCGGATTTATTCAAGTCATATTTGGGGTGGCGCAGAGCTTCGCGGGTGGGGCAGAAGGGGGTAGGGGCGGGAAATATCCAAATTTAAGCCATTTCCTAGGATTTTCATGATTTCCTACCAAATATCAAGTAGTGCAGTGAAGTATTTTTAGAAATAAACTCTTCTAATAGGTATACCTGATTGATTGAGATCATATTTGGGGTGGCGCAGACAGTGACTTGGTAATGAGGGTGGGTAGGGGCATGAGCCACACCCGTTTTCGACTTTGTATAACATCTTAAAGGCTCTAAGTATAAAAATCTAAATGGTTTCTGACACTTTTCACAATGTGGGAGTAATGATAGACCCTAAGAGAAGAAAATCCAGTTGTTGTTTTCCTGGCGCAGACGCTCGGGGGTGGGGCAGAGAGGGGGTAGGGGCGGATTTATTCAAGTCATATTTGGGGTGGCGCCGAGCTTCGCGGGTGGGGCAGAGGGTGGTAGGGGCATGAAATATCCAAATTTAAGCCATTTCCTAGCATTTTCATGATTTCCTACCAAATATCAAGTAGTGCAGTGAAGTATTTTTAGAAATAAACTCTTCTAATAGGTATACCTGATTGATTGAGATCATTTTGGGGTGGCGCAGACATTGACTTGGTAGTGAGGGGTGGGGGTAGGGGCATGAGCCACACCCATTTGACTTTGTATAACATCTTAAAGGCTCATCAGCCTGCGCCACCCCAAATATGATTTTAATAACTCTGATAAATCTATTGAAAGATATTGTTACTAAAAATACTTCACTGCACCGCTTAATTTTTTCTATAAAATCATGAAAATGCAAGGAGGTGGCCTAAAATTGTACATTTCACGCCCCCACCCCCCCTCTGCCCCACCCCCGAACGTCTGCGCCAGGAAAACAACAACTGGATTTTCTTCTCTTAGGGTCTATCATTACTCCCACATTGTGAAAAGTGTTAGAAACCATTTTGATTTTTATATTTAGAGTCTTTAAGATGTTATACATAGACTGAAACTGGTGTGGCTCATACCCCTACCCCCCCTAACTACCAAGTCAATGTCTGCGCCAACCCAAATATGGTTTTAATCAATCAGGTATACCTATTGAAACAGTTGATTACTAAAGAAACTTCACTGCACCACTTGATATTTGGTAGAAAATCATAAAAATTCTAGGAAATGGCTTAAATTTGGATATTTCCCGCTCCTACCCCTCTGCCCCACCCCCGAAGGTCTGCGCCACCCCAAATATGATTTTAATAACTCTGCAGGGCTCAACGTTAAGGCTAGCCCCGTAGCCCCGGGCTAGTTATTGAATGTCAGGGCTAGTAAATTCTACCTGTGAGTAGCCCTGAGGGGCTAGATAGAATTAGAATATAGGCACTTAAAAATTATGAAGCCCACCTCTGGCTCTGGATACCTGGATGATAATTTACCTCAATTTACCACATTACACTGTATTCTTTTCTTGTTATCAACAGAGGCTATGATATCAGCAGAGGTCACTATTTGAAAAGAGTTGTCATTAATATCAGGGCTAGCAAAAATATTTCAGGGCTAGTAAAAGTTTCGGTAACCAGCCTTGCTGGGCTTATGAATTTTTTTCTTAATGTTGAGCCCTGCTCTGATAAACCTATTGGAAGAGGTTATTACTAAACATACTTCACTGCACCGCTTTATTTTTTCTAGAAAATCATGAAAATGCAAGGAGGTGGCCTAAAATTGTACATTTCACGCCCCCACCCGCCCTCTGCCCCACCCCCGAACGTCTGCACCAGGAAAACAACAACTGGATTTTCTTCTCTTAGGGTCTATCATTACTCCCACATTGTGAAAAGTGTCAGAAACCATTTAGATTTTTATACTTAGAGCCTTTAAGATGTTATACAAAGTCGAAAACTGGTGTGGCTCATGCCCCTATCCCCCCTCACTACCAAGTCAATGTCTGCGCCACCCCAAATATGATCTCAATCAATCAGGTATACCTATTAGAAGAGTTTATTTCTAAAAATACTTCACTGCACTACTTGATATTTGGTAGGAAATCATGAAAATGCTAGGAAATGGCATGAATTTGGATATTTCCCGCCCTTACCCCCGACTGCCCCACCCGCGAAGCTCTGCGCCACCCCAAAATATGACTTGAATAAATCCGATAAACCTATTAAAAGAGATTATTACTAAACATACTTAACTGCACCGCTTTATTTTTGCTAGAAAATCATGAAAATGCATGGAAGTGGGCTAAAATTGTACATTTCCCGCCCCTAACCGCCCTCTGCCCCACCCCCGAGCGTCTGCGCCAGGAAAACAACAACTGGATTTTCTTCTCTTAGGGTCTATCATTACTCCCACATTGTGAAAAGTGTCAGAAACCATTTAGATTTTTATGCTTAGAGCCTTTAAGATGTTATACAAAGTCGAAAACTGGTGTGGCTCATGCCCCTACCCCCCTCACTACCAAGTCAATGTCTGCGCCACCCCAAATATGATCTCAATCAATCAGGTATACCTATTAGAAGAGTTTATTTCTAAAAATACTTCACTGCACTACTTGATATTTGGTAGGTAATCATGAAAATGCTAGGAAATGGCTTAAATTTGGATATTTCCTGCCCCTACCCCCCTCTGCCCCACCCGCGAAGCTCTGCGCCACCCCAAATATGACTTGAATGAATCCGATAAACCTATTGAAAGAGATTATTACTAAACATACTTTACTGCACCGCTTTATTTTTGCTAGAAAATCATGAAAATGCATGGAAGTGGGCTAAAATTGTACATTTCCCGCCCATTCCCCCCCCTCTGCCCCACCCCCGAGCGTCTGCGCCAGGAAAATAACAACTGGATTTTCTTCTCTTAGGGTCTATCATTACTCCCACATTGTGAAAAGTGTCAGAAACCATTTAGATTTTTATACTTAGAGCCTTTAAGATGTTATACAAAGTCGAAAACGGGTGACTGGCTCATGCCCCTACCCCCCCCCTCACTACCAAGTCAATGTCTGCGCCACCCCAAATATGATCTCAATCAATCAGGTATACCTATTAGAAGAGTTTATTTCTAAAAATACTTCACTGCACTACTAAATATTTGGTAGGTAATCATGAAAATGCTAGGAAATGGCTTAAATTTGGATATTTTCCGCCCCTACCCCCCTCTGCCCCACCCGCGAAGCTCTGCGCCACCCCAAATATGACTTGAATGAATCTGATAAACCTATTGAAAGAGATTATTACTAAACATACTTTACTGCACAGCTTTATTTTTGCTAGAAAATCATGAAAATGCAAGGATGTGGGCTAAAATTGTACATTTCCCGCCCCTACCCCCCCTCTGCCCCACCCCCGAGCGTCTGCGCCAGGAAAACAACAACTGGATTTTATTCTCTTAGGGTCTATCATTACTCCCACATTGTGAAAAGTGTCAGAAACCATTTAGATTTTTATACTTAGAGCCTTTAAGATATTATACAAAGTCGAAAACGGGTGTGGCTAATGCCCCTACCCCCCCTCACTACCAAGTCAATGTCTGCGCCACCCCAAATATGATCTCAATCAATCAGGTATACCTATTAGAAGAGTTTATTTCTAAAAATACTTCACTGCACTACTTGATATGTGGTAGGTAATCATGAAAATGCTAGGAAATGGCTTAAATTTGGATATTTCCCGCCCCTACCCCCTTCTGCCCCACCCGCGAAGCTCTGCGCCACCCCAAATATGACTTGAATAAATCCGATAAACCTATTGAAAGAGATTATTACTAAACATACTTTACTGCACCGCTTTATTTTTGCTAGAAAATCATGAAAATGCATGGAAGTGGGCTAAAATTGTACATTTCCCGCCCCTTCCCGCCCCTCTGCCCCACCCCCGAGCGTCTGCGCCAGGAAAACAACAACTGGATTTTCTTCTCTTAGGGTCTATCATTACTCCCACATTGTGAAAAGTGTCAGAAACCATTTAGATTTTTATACTTAGAGCCTTTAAGATGTTATACAAAGTCGAAAACGGGTGACTGGCTCATGCCCCTACCCCCCCCTCACTACCAAGTCAATGTCTGCGCCACCCCAAATATGATCTCAATCAATCAGGTATACCTATTAGAAGAGTTTATTTCTAAAAATACTTCACTGCACTACTTGATATTTGGTAGGAAATCATGAAAATGCTAGGAAATGGCTTAAATTTGGGTATTTCCAGCCCCTACCCCCCTCTGCCCCACCCGCGAAGCTCTGCGCCACCCCAAATATGACTGGAATAAATCCGATAAACCTATTGAAAGAGATTATTACTAACCATACTTCACTGCACCGCTTTATTTTTGCTAGAAAATCATGAAAATGCATGGAAGTGGGCTAAAATTGTACATTTCCCGCCCCTTCCCGCCCCTCTGCCCCACCCCCGAGCGTCTGCGCCAGGAAAACAACAACTGGATTTTCTTCTCTTAGGGTCTATCATTACTCCCACATTGTGAAAAGTGTCAGAAACCATTTAGATTTTTATACTTAGAGCCTTTAAGATGTTATACAAAGTCGAAAACGGGTGACTGGCTCATGCCCCTACCCCCCCCTCACTACCAAGTCAATGTCTGCGCCACCCCAAATATGATCTCAATCAATCAGGTATACCTATTAGAAGAGTTTATTTCTAAAAATACTTCACTGCACTACTTGATATTTGGTAGGAAATCATGAAAATGCTAGGAAATGGCTTAAATTTGGGTATTTCCAGCCCCTACCCCCCTCTGCCCCACCCGCGAAGCTCTGCGCCACCCCAAATATGACTGGAATAAATCCGATAAACCTATTGAAAGAGATTATTACTAACCATACTTCACTGCACCGCTTTATTTTTGCTAGAAAATCATGAAAATGCAAGGAATTGGGCTAAAATTGTACATTTCCCGCCCCTACCCCCCCTCTGCCCCACCCCCGAGCGTCTGCGCCAGGAAAACAACAACTGGATTTTCTTCTTTTAGGGTCTATCATTACTCACACATTGTGAAAAGTGTCAGAAACCATTTAGATTTTTATACTTAGAGCCTTTAAGATGTTATACAAAGTCGAAAACGGGTGTGGCTCATGCCCCTACCCCCCCTTACTACCAAGTCAATGTCTGCGCCACCCCAAATATGATCTCAATCAATCAGGTATACCTATTAGAAGAGTTTATTTCTAAAAATACTTCACTGCACTACTTGATATTTGGTAGGAAATCATGAAAATGCTAGGAAATGGCTTAAATTTGGATATTTCCCGCCCCTACCCCCCTCTGCCCCACCCGCGAAGCTCTGCGCCACCCCAAATATGACTTGAATAAATCCGATAAACCTATTGAAATAGATTATTACTAAACATACTTCACTGCACTGCTTTATTTTTGCTAGAAAATCATGAAAATGCAAGGAAGTGGCCTAAAATTGTACATTTCCCGCCCCTACCCCCCCTCTGCCCCACCCCCGAGCGTCTGCGCCAGGAAAACAACAACTGGATTTTCTTCTTTTATGGTCTATCATTACTCACACATTGTGAAAAGTGTCAGAAACCATTTAGATTTTTATACTTAGAGCCTTAAAGATGTTATACAAAGTTGAAAACGGGTGTGGCTCATGCCCCTACCCCCCCTCACTACCAAGTCAATGTCTGCGCCACCCCAAATATGATCTCAATCAATCAGGTATACCTATTAGAAGAGTTTATTTCTAAAAATACTTCACTGCACTACTTGATATTTGGTAGGAAATCATGAAAATTTGGATATTTCCTGCCCCTACCCCCCTCTGCCCCACCCGCGAAGCTCTGCGCCACCCCAAATATGACTCGAATAAATCCGATAAACCTATTGAAAGAGATTATTACTAAACATACTTCACTGCACCGCTTTATTTTTGCTAGAAAATCATGAAAATGCAAGGAATTGGGCTAAAATTGTACATTTCCCGCCCCTACCCCCCCTCTGCCCCACCCCCGAGCGTCTGCGCCAGGAAAACAACAACTGGATTTTCTTCTTTTAGGGTCTATCATTACTCACACATTGTGAAAAGTGTCAGAAACCATTTAGATTTTTATACTTAGAGCCTTTAAGATGTTATACAAAGTCGAAAACGGGTGTGGCTCATGCCCCTACCCCCCCTCACTACCAAGTCAATGTCTGCGCCACCCCAAATATGATCTCAATCAATCAGGTATACCTATTAGAAGAGTTTATTTCTAAAAATACTTCACTGCATTACTTGATATTTGGTAGGAAATCATGAAAATGCTAGGAAATGGCTTAAATTTGGATATTTCCTGCCCCTACCCCCCTCTGCCCCACCCGCGAAGCTCTGCGCCGACCCAAATATGACTGGAATAAATCCGATAAACCTATTGAAAGAGATTATTACTAAACATACTTCACTGCACCGCTTTATTTTTGCTAGAAAATCATGAAAATGCAAGGAATTGGGCTAAAATTGTACATTTCCCGCCCCTACCCCCCCTCTGCCCCACCCCCGAGCGTCTGCGCCAGGAAAACAACAACTGGATTTTCTTCTTTTAGGGTCTATCATTACTCACACATTGTGAAAAGTGTCAGAAACCATTTAGATTTTTATACTTAGAGCCTTTAAGATGTTATACAAAGTCGAAAACGGGTGTGGCTCATGCCCCTACCCCCTCACTACCAAGTCAATGTCTGCGCCACCCCAAATATGATCTCAATCAATCAGGTATACCTATTAGAAGAGTTTATTTCTAAAAATACTTCACTGCACTACTTGATATTTGGTAGGAAATCATGAAAATTTGGATATTTCCTGCCCCTACCCCCCTCTGCCCCACCCGCGAAGCTCTGCGCCACCCCAAATATGACTCGAATAAATCCGATAAACATATTGAAAGAGATTATTACTAAACATACTTCACTGCACCGCTTTATTTTTGCTAGAAAATCATGAAAATGCAAGGAATTGGGCTAAAATTGTACATTTCCCGCCCCTACCCCCCCTCTGCCCCACCCCCGAGCGTCTGCGCCAGGAAAACAACAACTGGATTTTCTTCTTTTAGGGTCTATCATTACTCACACATTGTGAAAAGTGTCAGAAACCATTTAGATTTTTATACTTAGAGCCTTTAAGATGTTATACAAAGTCGAAAACGGGTGTGGCTCATGCCCCTACCCCCCCTCACTACCAAGTCAATGTCTGCGCCACCCCAAATATGATCTCAATCAATCAGGTATACCTATTAGAAGAGTTTATTTCTAAAAATACTTCACTGCATTACTTGATATTTGGTAGGAAATCATGAAAATGCTAGGAAATGGCTTAAATTTGGATATTTCCTGCCCCTACCCCCCTCTGCCCCACCCGCGAAGCTCTGCGCCGACCCAAATATGACTGGAATAAATCCGATAAACCTATTGAAAGAGATTATTACTAAACATACTTCACTGCACCGCTTTATTTTTGCTAGAAAATCATGAAAATGCAAGGAATTGGGCTAAAATTGTACATTTCCCGCCCCTACCCCCCCTCTGCCCCACCCCCGAGCGTCTGCGCCAGGAAAACAACAACTGGATTTTCTTCTTTTAGGGTCTATCATTACTCACACATTGTGAAAAGTGTCAGAAACCATTTAGATTTTTATACTTAGAGCCTTTAAGATGTTATACAAAGTCGAAAACGGGTGTGGCTCATGCCCCTACCCCCCCTCACTACCAAGTCAATGTCTGCGCCACCCCAAATATGATCTCAATCAATCAGGTATACCTATTAGAAGAGTTTATTTCTAAAAATACTTCACTGCATTACTTGATATTTGGTAGGAAATCATGAAAATGCTAGGAAATGGCTTAAATTTGGATATTTCCTGCCCCTACCCCCCTCTGCCCCACCCGCGAAGCTCTGCGCCGACCCAAATATGACTGGAATAAATCCGATAAACCTATTGAAAGAGATTATTACTAAACATACTTCACTGCACCGCTTTATTTTTGCTAGAAAATCATGAAAATGCAAGGAATTGGGCTAAAATTGTACATTTCCCGCCCCTACCCCCCCTCTGCCCCACCCCCGAGCGTCTGCGCCAGGAAAACAACAACTGGATTTTCTTCTTTTAGGGTCTATCATTACTCACACATTGTGAAAAGTGTCAGAAACCATTTAGATTTTTATACTTAGAGCCTTTAAGATGTTATACAAAGTCGAAAACGGGTGTGGCTCATGCCCCTACCCCCTCACTACCAAGTCAATGTCTGCGCCACCCCAAATATGATCTCAATCAATCAGGTATACCTATTAGAAGAGTTTATTTCTAAAAATACTTCACTGCACTACTTGATATTTGGTAGGAAATCATGAAAATGCTAGGAAATGGCTTAAATTTGGATATTTCCTGCCCCTACCCCCCTCTGCCCCACCCGCGAAGCTCTGCGCCACCCCAAATATGACTCGAATAAATCCGATAAACCTATTGAAAGAGATTATTACTAAACATACTTCACTGCACCGCTTTATTTTTGCTAGAAAATCATGAAAATGCAAGGAATTGGGCTAAAATTGTACATTTCCCGCCCCTACCCCCCCTCTGCCCCACCCCCGAGCGTCTGCGCCAGCAAAACAACAACTGGATTTTCTTCTTTTAGGGTCTATCATTACTCACACATTGTGAAAAGTGTCAGAAACCATTTAGATTTTTATACTTAGAGCCTTTAAGATGTTATACAAAGTCGAAAACGGGTGTGGCTCATGCCCCTACCCCCTCACTACCAAGTCAATGTCTGCGCCACCCCAAATATGATCTCAATCAATCAGGTATACCTATTAGAAGAGTTTATTTCTAAAAATACTTCACTGCACTACTTGATATTTGGTAGGAAATCATGAAAATGCTAGGAAATGGCTTAAATTTGGATATTTCCTGCCCCTACCCCCCTCTGCCCCACCCGCGAAGCTCTGCGCCACCCCAAATATGACTCGAATAAATCCGATAAACCTATTGAAAGAGATTATTACTAAACATACTTCACTGCACCGCTTTATTTTTGCTAGAAAATCATGAAAATGCAAGGAATTGGGCTAAAATTGTACATTTCCCGCCCCTACCCCCCCTCTGCCCCACCCCCGAGCGTCTGCGCCAGCAAAACAACAACTGGATTTTCTTCTTTTAGGGTCTATCATTACTCACACATTGTGAAAAGTGTCAGAAACCATTTAGATTTTTATACTTAGAGCCTTAAAGATGTTATACAAAGTCGAAAACGGGTGTGGCTCATGCATTACCCCCCCCTCACTACCAAGTCAATGTCTGCGCCACCCCAAATATGATCTCAATCAATCAGGTATACCTATTAGAAGAGTTTATTTCTAAAAATACTTCACTGCACTACTTGATATTTGGTAGGAAATCATGAAAATTTGGATATTTCCTGCCCCTACCCCCCTCTGCCCCACCCGCGAAGCTCTGCGCCAGGAAAACAACAACTGGATTTTCTTCTTTTAGGGTCTATCATTACTCACACATTGTGAAAAGTGTCAGAAACCATTTAGATTTTTATACTTAGAGCCTTAAAGATGTTATACAAAGTCGAAAACGGGTGTGGCTCATGCCCCTACCCCCTCACTACCAAGTCAATGTCTGCGCCACCCCAAATATGATCTCAATCAATCAGGTATACCTATTAGAAGAGTTCATTTCTAAAAATACTTCACTGCACTACTTGATATTTGGTAGGAAATCATGAAAATGCTAGGAAATGGCTTAAATTTGGATATTTCCTGCCCCTACCCACCTCTGCCCCACCCGCGAAGCTCTGCGCCACCCCAAATATGACTGGAATAAATCCGATAAACCTATTGAAAGAGATTATTACTAAACATACTTCACTGCACCGCTTTATTTTTGCTAGAAAATCATGAAAATGCAAGGAATTGGGCTAAAATTGTACATTTCCCGCCCCTACCCCCCCTCTGCCCCATCCCCGAGCGTCTGCGCCAGGAAAACAACAACTGGATTTTCTTCTTTTAGGGTCTATCATTACTCACACATTGTGAAAAGTGTCAGAAACCATTTAGATTTTCATACTTAGAGCCTTTAAGATGTTATACAAAGTCGAAAACGGGTGTGGCTCATGCCCCTACCCCCCCTCACTACCAAGTCAATGTCTGCGCCACCCCAAATATGATCTCAATCAATCAGGTATACCTATTAGAAGAGTTTATTTCTAAAAATACTTCACTGCACTACTTGATATTTGGTAGGAAATCATGAAAATGCTAGGAAATGGCTTAAATTTGGATATTTCCTGCCCCTACCCCCCTCTGCCCAACCCGCGAAGCTCTGCGCCACCCCAAATATGACTGGAATAAATCCGATAAACCTATTGAAAGAGATTATTACTAAACATACTTCACTGCACCGCTTTATTTTTGCTAGAAAATCATGAAAATGCAAGGAATTGGGCTAAAATTGTACATTTCCCGCCCCTACCCCCCCTCTGCCCCACCTCCGAGCGTCTGCGCCAGGAAAACAACAACTGGATTTTCTTCTTTTATGGTCTATCATTACTCACACATTGTGAAAAGTGTCAGAAACCATTTAGATTTTTATACTTATAGCCTTAAAGATGTTATACATGTTGGGGATCACTTTCCCAATCAAGGTTTCCAAAGGTTCCATCCCAACATTACAATCCCTGGGTCAGCAGAGCTGAAAGACGACAACTTCACACTGCGAGTAACTATTTCATACTAACTTTATTAAGCATTTGTGGGAGAGCAATTACATCAATTTCAAGGAATAATGACTAAACATAAGCCACATAGTACAAATTGATTAAGAAGGGCTGGCCTTCTAAGAACGGTATTACTATACACTTGTGATAAGGTAGCATACAGGATGTCCTGTGTGCGTAGGTGACTCTAGTAATAAATCACTATCAGTGTATGTAAACAAATATCGGTCACTCTTAGCAAAGGTGAGTGAGGGCACACCAATGGCAGATTTATCATACAGTTATCTTAATACAATCCTAAACATATTCCCCACCATTGGAGTGAGTAAACTCCAATCAAACCAAATGATAGAACTACGTCAGAGTACACATTCAAAACCTTGATATTAAAGTTACATATATTTCATCAATATCAACAATGCAAATATCATAAACCATAGCTTAAACTCAACACCATACAAAGGGCAACATTTTAGGATATTAACACTGAATGTACATACATTCAACATGCATACTAAGTACTTAACTCAAATACCATTATACAGAGTAAATGCATTCATGTAAAACAAACAAGTTTATATCATGCAAATAATCATTCAAAATACTCCATTATCAAATTCCATCAAGATTTACTACATATTATCAATGTAAACCAGAAAGTCGACATAACTATCAGTATATGTTTGTCTAGATAATAATACATACAGTACAAGTATTTTCTACCTTAGACCATTAAGATTACAATACACAATGACACATCTTGAGTACAGTTACAAGAATGTTTACAATTGTTATTACCATTAGGTAATCAGTCTCTTTAATCATCAATACCATAACGGGCAGTTTGTTTCCTCAGTCGCCCATATTTACTTTGGGAGACATTGTTTTCATTCCTGGTGTTTGACCAGTTTTCACTCTTTCTGGCTGCATTCAGTGTACCTGGCAGCTCTTCATTATCCGTGAGATTTGCATCTCTAGTCACTTGTTCATCAATAATATGATGATTATCAGTGCTACCTGGAATATCTTCCTCTTGTGCAGGAATTATTTCCAAATCATGCAGTCTCTGGATGGGTCTTATCAGACTTCCTCTGGAGGTTTTTACCTTGACAGTTCTGACCCTCCCATCCTTACCTGGGAACAATTCAGTGACCACACCCACTGGCCAACTCAGGCGAGGGGTCCTGTCTTCTGAAATAACCACTACACTTCCCTTTTTTACTTCCCCTTTAGCGTCTGGACCCCTACCTTGGGGAAGATTACGGAGATACTCCGTTGACCACCTACCCCAGAACTTGTCCAGTGCTTGACCTTTAATCAGACTTCTACTGACTAGATCCTCTGTTGTGATAGTGGGGGAAGGGCTACCAGACACTGGTACCCTTGTCAGAGGGGATCTTCCTAGCAGGAAATGTGCAGGAGTCAGGGGGTTGCATGCATCAAGATCATCCCCTACAAATGTCAAGGGTCTGGAATTTATGCATGCCTCAATTTCAAAGAGGGTGGTTTCTAATTCAGTTCTGGTTAAACTACTAGTTCCCAGAGTTCTCTTGAGTGCAGATTTGACTGATCTGATTAGGCGTTCCCACCAGCCACCCCACCATGGAGCCCTGGAAGCAATATATTTCCATTCAGGGGCAAGGTAGCCAAAATCCTTGCCTAATGCTGTGGGAGCTGCTACAAATGCCTTAGCATTGTCTGAGTAGATCACCGTAGGTAAACCGCGGCGAGCTGTGAATCTTCTTATGGCCAGTACCGTGTCAGATGTTGATAGGGAATTCACCAGTTCAAGGTGTACTGCTCTAACAACTGCACACGTGAACAGAAGTATGTAAAACTTCTTTCCTGGGGCATCACAACAGTATAATGCACCAGTGTGATCAATACCTATGACCGAAAACGGCGGAGCTTGCTTGATACGCAGTCCTGGCAGAGGGGCCATTGGCTGGTTACAAGCTTGTGCATCTAGCTTCTGACAGGGAATGCATTGTTTCTTCACCTGCTTAGCTAATCTCCTTGCTCCTATGATCCAGTACTGGTTCCTAAGTGAAGCTAGAACAGCAGGTACCCCTGCATGTTTCATCAAACCATGGTGGTACCTGACAAGCAACAGAGCCAGGTGAGATTTGGGTAAAATAATAGGGTGTCTTTCATCGAAGCTAAGTTCAGAGAACTGCAAGCGACCCTGAACCCTCAGTAATCCATCATCCCCAAGGAATGGACTCAACTTTACTATGGGTGAACCTCTTGAGATACTCTGCCCCTTTCTTAGGGCTTCTATCTCATCTGCATAATGCTGTTGTTGGACTAATTGAAACAGCTTATATTTTGACTGTTCTAATTCAGAGAATGTGAGTTCACCCCTTCGGCGTTCATCATTCCCTCTTTTCATATTGTATGCTAATCTCTGCAACCACGCTATGATGCGAAGAGATTTTTGCAAGGTTCCCCACCTTGAGACCTCTATGACCTGTTCATTGGCTGGTGTCATAGATAATGCAATGGTCTCTGCGGGACCTTCTTCCTCTTGGGAAGCTTTCTCTATATCAGCCTCAGTCATGCTTGGCTGACTATTTGAATGTGACAATAATTCAGGCCCATTTATCCATAAATTTGATTGGATAAGTTCATCAGCCATTATACCTCTTGTCACTAGATCGGCTGGATTGTCTTTACCAGGACAGTGTCCCCATTGTGCTGGTGATGTAATACTCTGGATTTCTGCAACCCTGTTTTGGACAAACTGTTTCCATTTATTAGGGTCCCCTTGGATCCAAGTCAGAGTGATAGTGGAATCAGTCCAGCATCGGTACTGCACATCTGGCGGCAGTTTCAGGGCTTGTCTGACGAAAACCAGTAGCCTAGCACATAGGAGTGCAGCAAGCAACTCCAGGCGGGGTAGGGTTACCCTTTTCAATGGGGCTACCCTGGATTTTGACATAACGAGTCTAGAAGTACTTGACCCATTAATCAGCATCTTCAAATAAACACAGGCCCCATAAGCCTTTTCTGAGGCATCTCCAAAGGCGTGGAGTTCAACCTCTGAGACATCATGCCATGCCATGCTGGCATAACTTCTGGGAATTCTCCAATTTTGTAGGAGTTGTAGACTATCTATCCACATTCTGAATTGTCTGTCTACATCGGCGGGCATTTCACTATCCCAATCAAGCCCTAATTTCCAAATGTCTTGAAATATACATTTGGCCAGTATTGTTACTGGTGTCATGAACCCCAGTGGGTCAAATAATCTGGCTATCAGACTAAGCATCACCCGTTTGGTGATAACCAGTCCCTGTGGGATCTGGAGCGCTTCAAATGAAAAACAATCTTCATCTGAAATCCATTTCAAACCCAGCACCTTGATTACACTTTGGCTGGTTTGTTTGGCTTCTATTTCTGAATATAGCATATCCGAAACAACCTCACTGTTTGAGCCAAACTTGGCTAAAGGCATACCTGCCTTCCCCATTATTTCCCTTGCTTCTGAGAGCATAGCACATGCTTCTCTGTCATCATCAGCCCCTGTCAAGAGGTCATCAACATAGAAATTATTCTTTAGTTCCTCTATCACGTGACTAGAGGGAAAAGAAGACAGGTGGTGCTGAATTGTAGCATTCAATAAGAATGGGCTACTCTTATTCCCAAACGGTACTCGAGTGAATCGCATCACCCGAATAGTACCCCCATCATCCCAGAGAAATCTATGGACATCTTGATCCTCCCGCCTGACACGAATCTGCAAAAATGCCTTTGATATATCAGCTATCATGGCAATTTTCTTGCGGCGGAATCTGATGAGGATCTCAGCCAAATTGGGAATCAGGCTTGGTCCTGTTTCTAAACAGTCATTCAGAGAAATCCTGTTATGCCCTGAAGCAGAAGCATCAAATACTGGACGTACCTTAGTGGTGATACTACTTTCCTTTACCACTGGCCTATGAGGCAAGTAAAAGGTTGGATAGGGGCTGGACATCTCCTGTTGGGGTACCTCTTCTATTACACCATTAACCTCCATTTCTCTGATGGTTTGGTTGTAGGTTTCAAGCAGGTCTGGATTTCTAGACAACTTGCGTGTCAAATTAGTAAGACGTGTACGGGCTTGAGTCTCATTGTTCCACAACTTATCAACTTTGCCCTTCTTCCAAGGAAGGGCTACCTCATATCTACCATCCACATAAGCCACATTCTCTTCAAACTCACGTAGAACTGTGTCTGGCCCAGTGTCATCCTTGTCATTAATACCTATGGACTCTAAGTCCCAGAATTTACGCAGTGTGGCGTCTGAAACATCACTCATACATGTCAGCTGATGAGAGATAACTGAAGATTCCTTTTCTGGGTTCAAAATTGACCCTGACATTATCCATCCAAATACAGTATCAAGTGCTACTAAAGTCCCAGATATTGGTTTAAAACCAGGTTTCATAAATTTCCAGTAGGCATCTGAGCCAATCAATAGATCAATTTTGACGCGTTCACCTTCACTGTAAAGTGTAGAAATTTGGATATCCTTTACTGACTTCAAAATGTCATCAGGAATTTCTGGTCTGTATACTGGAGCACAAATAACTGGAATCTCAGTTACAAACAAGGACTGACTTGTACGATCAGAGCACCTCATATGTACTTCATACATATTGCAGTTCTGCATTTTTGAAGGGGTGCGTGATCCAAAGGCTGCATATGACAAGGGTACAGATCCAACCCATTCAGGAGCAATCCTCTTAACGAGGTCTCCCGAGATATAGGATCGATCTGCACCATTGTCAAACAAAATGTTGACATCTGCAGTGCCCTTTGAACCCCTGACTGAAACCCTCACAATTTGCAAAAGTACATGTTTTCCTACACTAACTTGAGTGTTTACATTTGTAACTGTGGACACAGTACTGTTGTGGAAATCCGCACCACTTGCTGTGGTACGCTCAGACTTCTCTGAGTCTGGCTTAGACTTAATATCATCTACATCAGAAACACGTTTATTAAAGGAGGCATACTTACACAACATGGCATGGTGTTTTCCCTCGCATCTTGCACATTTGGCATCACATCCCTGGGCTACATGGCCCTTCTCTAAACAATTAAAACACAAACCTGCCCTTCTCATTCTTATTTGGCGGTCATCTAGTGACGCCTTTGTTAACTTAAAACATCGTTCTGTTTGGTGGCCTTTGCCACACACACCACATCCTGTGTTACTGCTGGATTGCAGTGCAGCTACGGCAGGCATCCTGCGCCTTTCCTCCTGTGTATTGTTCTTGTCCTGTGTGGCATTATCCTTAAAGGTCTGTGACCTCTCTCTTCGCTGTATTTCCTTTTTTAGGAAGTCCAGTAACCATTCTAGATCACTTTCATGGCCTTCACCGTCCCTTGCCCACTCCAGCCTAATGTCATTAGGTAGTCGGGAGAGAATCAATGGGGTTAATATTACCCCGTATTGAGCACCTGTTATCTGTAAGGCCTCTAGACTCCTGATATGGCTCAATAAATCATCCTGTAACTTCCATAGTGAAGCTACCCTGTCCTTAGCTGTGGGGACAGTCATCTTCAAAAGTTCCTGTACGTGAAGGAAGACTATTCTATCTTTCCTCCCATATCGTTCTTGTAACAGCTTACAAGCAATACCATAATGTTCAGCGGTCAGTGAGAGACCCTGGACTGTTGACCGGGCTTCTCCCTTGAGTAGTGATAACAAATATGCGAATTTGTTTACCTCTGGGATCTCCGACTTGTCTATCACTGCTGAGAATTGATCCCAGAAGGATTGCCAGGCTGTCACATCTCCACTGAAGTTCGGTAGTTCAAGTTTCGGCAATTTAGCCTCCACAGAAGTGAAGGCTGAAGTTCCAGCTACAGATCTAGTAGCATTTATCTCCTTTGATGAGATTATCATAGATAGTAGTTTTGCAGCATCCAGTCTTGCTACACGAGAATCCTCTCTGAAGGTGGCTGCTCTATCCACCTCAGCCTCTATTTCAGTCAAATCAGTTCCTGATTCTACTTGTGACTGAAGTTTATCCAGTTTTTCCAATTGTTTGTCAAATTCATCCATTGCATCAGTTAGAAGTATTTTATCAACTTCTGTGTCGCGGCACATCTGAGACAGTCTTTTAGAAGCTCTTGTTAGCCAGCCTCTTGCTGCTGCTCTTTGTTTCAGGATTTCTTCCATTTCAAAGTTCTGTATATCAAATACAAAATAAAGAAGTCCTTCAGCTAAACTTATACTTTCCCGGGTTTCGGCACCAAAATGTTGGGGATCACTTTCCCAATCAAGGTTTCCAAAGGTTCCATCCCAACATTACAATCCCTGGGTCAGCAGAGCTGAAAGACGACAACTTCACACTGCGAGTAACTATTTCATACTAACTTTATTAAGCATTTGTGGGAGAGCAATTACATCAATTTCAAGGAATAATGACTAAACATAAGCCACATAGTACAAATTGATTAAGAAGGGCTGGCCTTCTAAGAACGGTATTACTATACACTTGTGATAAGGTAGCATACAGGATGTCCTGTGTGCGTAGGTGACTCTAGTAATAAATCACTATCAGTGTATGTAAACAAATATCGGTCACTCTTAGCAAAGGTGAGTGAGGGCACACCAATGGCAGATTTATCATACAGTTATCTTAATACAATCCTAAACAATACAAAGTTGAAAACGGGTGTGGCTCATGCCCCTACCCCCCCTCACTACCAAGTCAATGTCTGCGCCACCCCAAATATGATCTCAATCAATCAGGTATACCTATTAGAAGAGTTTATTTCTAAAAATACTTCACTGCACTACTTGATATTTGGTAGGAAATCATGAAAATTTGGATATTTCCTGCCCCTACCCCCCTCTGCCCCACCCGCGAAGCTCTGCGCCACCCCAAATATGACTCGAATAAATCCGATAAACCTATTGAAAGAGATTATTACTAAACATACTTCACTGCACCGCTTTATTTTTGCTAGAAAATCATGAAAATGCAAGGAATTGGGCTAAAATTGTACATTTCCCGCCCCTACCCCCCCTCTGCCCCACCCCCGAGCGTCTGCGCCAGGAAAACAACAACTGGATTTTCTTCTTTTAGGGTCTATCATTACTCACACATTGTGAAAAGTGTCAGAAACCATTTAGATTTTTATACTTAGAGCCTTTAAGATGTTATACAAAGTCGAAAACGGGTGTGGCTCATGCCCCTACCCCCCCTCACTACCAAGTCAATGTCTGCGCCACCCCAAATATGATCTCAATCAATCAGGTATACCTATTAGAAGAGTTTATTTCTAAAAATACTTCACTGCATTACTTGATATTTGGTAGGAAATCATGAAAATGCTAGGAAATGGCTTAAATTTGGATATTTCCTGCCCCTACCCCCCTCTGCCCCACCCGCGAAGCTCTGCGCCGACCCAAATATGACTGGAATAAATCCGATAAACCTATTGAAAGAGATTATTACTAAACATACTTCACTGCACCGCTTTATTTTTGCTAGAAAATCATGAAAATGCAAGGAATTGGGCTAAAATTGTACATTTCCCGCCCCTACCCCCCCTCTGCCCCACCCCCGAGCGTCTGCGCCAGGAAAACAACAACTGGATTTTCTTCTTTTAGGGTCTATCATTACTCACACATTGTGAAAAGTGTCAGAAACCATTTAGATTTTTATACTTAGAGCCTTTAAGATGTTATACAAAGTCGAAAACGGGTGTGGCTCATGCCCCTACCCCCTCACTACCAAGTCAATGTCTGCGCCACCCCAAATATGATCTCAATCAATCAGGTATACCTATTAGAAGAGTTTATTTCTAAAAATACTTCACTGCACTACTTGATATTTGGTAGGAAATCATGAAAATGCTAGGAAATGGCTTAAATTTGGATATTTCCTGCCCCTACCCCCCTCTGCCCCACCCGCGAAGCTCTGCGCCACCCCAAATATGACTCGAATAAATCCGATAAACCTATTGAAAGAGATTATTACTAAACATACTTCACTGCACCGCTTTATTTTTGCTAGAAAATCATGAAAATGCAAGGAATTGGGCTAAAATTGTACATTTCCCGCCCCTACCCCCCCTCTGCCCCACCCCCGAGCGTCTGCGCCAGCAAAACAACAACTGGATTTTCTTCTTTTAGGGTCTATCATTACTCACACATTGTGAAAAGTGTCAGAAACCATTTAGATTTTTATACTTAGAGCCTTAAAGATGTTATACAAAGTCGAAAACGGGTGTGGCTCATGCCCCTACCCCCCCCCCCTCACTACCAAGTCAATGTCTGCGCCACCCCAAATATGATCTCAATCAATCAGGTATACCTATTAGAAGAGTTTATTTCTAAAAATACTTCACTGCACTACTTGATATTTGGTAGGAAATCATGAAAATTTGGATATTTCCTGCCCCTACCCCCCTCTGCCCCACCCGCGAAGCTCTGCGCCAGGAAAACAACAACTGGATTTTCTTCTTTTAGGGTCTATCATTACTCACACATTGTGAAAAGTGTCAGAAACCATTTAGATTTTTATACTTAGAGCCTTAAAGATGTTATACAAAGTCGAAAACGGGTGTGGCTCATGCCCCTACCCCCTCACTACCAAGTCAATGTCTGCGCCACCCCAAATATGATCTCAATCAATCAGGTATACCTATTAGAAGAGTTTATTTCTAAAAATACTTCACTGCACTACTTGATATTTGGTAGGAAATCATGAAAATGCTAGGAAATGGCTTAAATTTGGATATTTCCTGCCCCTACCCACCTCTGCCCCACCCGCGAAGCTCTGCGCCACCCCAAATATGACTGGAATAAATCCGATAATCCTATTGAAAGAGATTATTACTAAACATACTTCACTGCACCGCTTTATTTTTGCTAGAAAATCATGAAAATGCAAGGAATTGGGCTAAAATTGTACATTTCCCGCCCCTACCCCCCCTCTGCCCCATCCCCGAGCGTCTGCGCCAGGAAAACAACAACTGGATTTTCTTCTTTTAGGGTCTATCATTACTCACACATTGTGAAAAGTGTCAGAAACCATTTAGATTTTCATACTTAGAGCCTTTAAGATGTTATACAAAGTCGAAAACGGGTGTGGCTCATGCCCCTACCCCCCCTCACTACCAAGTCAATGTCTGCGCCACCCCAAATATGATCTCAATCAATCAGGTATACCTATTAGAAGAGTTTATTTCTAAAAATACTTCACTGCACTACTTGATATTTGGTAGGAAATCATGAAAATGCTAGGAAATGGCTTAAATTTGGATATTTCCTGCCCCTACCCCCCTCTGCCCCACCCGCGAAGCTCTGCGCCACCCCAAATATGACTGGAATAAATCCGATAAACCTATTGAAAGAGATTATTACTAAACATACTTCACTGCACCGCTTTATTTTTGCTAGAAAATCATGAAAATGCAAGGAATTGGGCTAAAATTGTACATTTCCCGCCCCTACCCCCCCTCTGCCCCACCCCCGAGCGTCTGCGCCAGGAAAACAACAACTGGATTTTCTTCTTTTAGGGTCTATCATTACTCACACATTGTGAAAAGTGTCAGAAACCATTTAGATTTTTATACTTAGAGCCTTTAAGATGTTATACAAAGTCGAAAACGGGTGTGGCTCATGCCCCTACCCCCCCTCACTACCAAGTCAATGTCTGCGCCACCCCAAATATGATCTCAATCAATCAAGTATACCTATTAGAAGAGTTTATTTCTAAAAATACTTCACTGCACTACTTGATATTTGGTAGGAAATCATGAAAATGCTAGGAAATGGCTTAAATTTCGATATTTCCCGCCCCTACCCCCCTCTGCCCCACCCGCGAAGCTCTGCGCCACCCCAAATATGACTTGAAAAAATCCGATAAACCTATTGAAATGGATTATTACTAAACATACTTCACTGCACTGCTTTATTTTTGCTAGAAAATCATGAAAATGCAAGGAAGTGGCCTAAAATTGTACATTTCCCGCCCCTATCCCCCCCTCTGCCCCATCCCCGAGCGTCTGCGCCAGGAAAACAACAACTGGATTTTCTTCTTTTAGGGTCTATCATTACTCACACATTGTGAAAAGTGTCAGAAACCATTTAGATTTTTATACTTAGAGCCTTTAAGATGTTATACAAAGTCGAAAACGGGTGTGGCTCATGCCCCTACCCCCCCTCACTACCAAGTCAATGTCTGCACCACCCCAAATATGATCTCAATCAATCAGGTATACCTATTAGAAGAGTTTATTTCTAAAAATACTTCACTTCACTACTTGATATTTGGTAGGAAATCATGAAAATGCTAGGAAATGGCTTAAATTTGGATATTTCCTGCCCCTACCCCCCTCTGCCCCACCCGCGAAGCTCTGCGCCACCCCAAATATGACTGGAATAAATCCGATAAACCTATTGAAAGAGATTATTACTAAACATACTTCACTGCACCGCTTTATTTTTGCTAGAAAATCATGAAAATGCAAGGAATTGGGCTAAAATTGTACATTTCCCGCCCCTACCCCCCCTCTGCCCCACCCCCGAGCGTCTGCGCCAGGAAAACAACAACTGGATTTTCTTCTTTTAGGGTCTATCATTACTCACACATTGTGAAAAGTGTCAGAAACCATTTAGATTTTTATACTTAGAGCCTTTAAGATGTTATACAAAGTCGAAAACGGGTGTGGCTCATGCCCCTACCCCCCCTCACTACCAAGTCAATGTCTGCGCCACCCCAAATATGATCTCAATCAATCAGGTATACCTATTAGAAGAGTTTATTTCTAAAAATACTTCACTGCACTACTTGATATTTGGTAGGAAATCATGAAAATGCTAGGAAATGGCTAAAATTGTACATTTCCCGCCCCTACCCCACCCCCGAGCGTCTGCGCCAGGAAAATAACAACTGGATTTTCTTCTCTTAGGGTCTATCATTACTCCCACATTGTGAAAAGTGTCAGAAACCATTTAGATTTTTATACTTAGAGCCTTTAGAGCACCCCCCCCCCTGCCTCTCTGCCCAACCCCCCTCCTCACTTAAATAGAGCATTGAAATATTAGATAACATGAATGGTGTAGAATTAGCTAAAACCCCTGCTAAAAGCTGTGAAACAATCAAAATGATGTTTTATTAAAATCATTAATCACATGGGACCTGCGAATAAGGAGATGGTTTGAATAAGGAAATTTACTTATTCAACATTCGAATGTTGAATGTTGAACGTTGAAAAAGGAGCCAACTTCAGCCCGGTGAGCGAATGTCCTATCGCTTCAGACACTGATTCAAACCTTAGATGACCAAACACAAGTGGATTCGAAACCAGCCGGTCAACCTGAACATGCTAGCCTCAACCAGTGTCAACTAATAGCCGCTAATAGGCCAAAAATTGGTGCTCTGGGCACTCCCAGCTTGTGGTGGAGATAAGGTTTCTCAGTAATGTAATCGATGGGATAGCACTGATTGGTCCTTGTTCCCACGTGACCTTGCGCTGATGGCTTATCTGGTACTACTGGCATGAGTCCAACTCTTAACTATAGGGCATATAGTAACTGGTCTCTCGCTACATATCCATTCTTTTCCTTATCCAAGGTCAAACCTATAGGAATAATTTCGCCAATGCATTGAGTAAAGTATATATAGAGAGGACTGTTGATTTACCCTGTCAATCGCTACTTGCCAGATATTCACTAGTGTTAAATCACTCTTACAAAAATGTGTTGTATGGACTCCTCTTCCTTTCCGCATTAAGTGCACAAATTAGAATCTGTACTTATATATTGACGAAGCTTCTTATTTGTGGCTAGAACAAGTTGCAGTATTTTATATCGGAACATTTGCATCCATTTATCTTGGTTGCATTTTTTAGGAAGCAAAAAGATTCGATTCCAATACGAGTCATCACTCTCTGGTATCAGCGACAAATTCTTCCATCTCTCCTTGCCCGCAGAGGTGATGTTATATTTTTTCTGTCACTTCATGGTCATGAATCATCAAATTTCGCTGCCTCTCACTATCTGACCTAGATAGGATGTCAACCCCCAGCCAGCCAGTGCATGCTTACTGCACAGATCACGTGACCAATACAACCCCAGGCTATGTACAGCGCGTAACTCGAGGCGCAGATGCCGTAGAGGCTAGCATGCAGTACCTATGGGGTTGCGGATCAAGGGGATGTAATTCTCTGATAGTGCCCAGGGTTTATTAGAAGGTTAAGGAATTGCTCTGATGATTCGTGTATAGTCAATACAATTTAAATTGATATCAAATAAGGGTGCTTTTTTGGTCTGAAATCAGTTCTTTAGGGGTATTTTCAAATGTTGATAACGAGCGTATGCACCCCCCTAAATACCGAAGTCCCCCCCCCCCCCCGGGATGACAATGTTTAAACTGATTGTCGCACAGCGCCAACCAAGACTTCCTGAAGTTCCTGTGCTCCAGGACTTCAAAACTGTAATTGGACACGCCTGAATAGTGTTACTTGGGACACCAGATGATGAATGCATGTCCAACATATAGTTACTTAATATAGTAATTCTTATGCTGCTGGTTGCTAATTTGGCCAATACAAAATGATGCAAAAAACCTTTTAAATTACTAAAACCCTGGCACATGGGTGCTCATCTGATAGTACTCTGCAAGAGCTATCCATCGGCATGAATACCAACATGACATGGTTTAGATGGCTTTTGAAAAATCTTTACGTCTTTGTGCTTTGGATGAAAGTAGCCTCAGCATTTAAAGGGTTAAAAAAACGCTGACCTTTTCCAGTAAAAAAACACCCCTTCTTTTATCAAAGCACTGACATTGGATGAACTGGAACACAAATTTTACTTTTGATGTAATCATTCTCTGCCTGTTTACAGCAGCAGACTCAAAAGCCCAGGCACTTCGGAAGTCACTCGGAGTCAGAGCCGCGTATATTTCGTGGATTGTAAGGGGATTTTCACCCCCCATACTTCGTACCTGGGTACAAAAAAGTACCCTTCTTTTACAAAATTGCGGACATGCGTAGGTCTTAAAAAAGACCCCTTCTTCCGCGAAATATGTAACGCGGGTGCGGCCCCCCTCTGTACCTGAGTGCCCCCCCCCCCCCCGGGATTGTCATCAGGTGAGACGCCCATATCAGCCTTTCATTCAGTAATAAAGACCTGAATAAATCAATAGGCAGTTTAATCAGTTGAGTTAACATGTGTCCTAAATACAGTCTGCATTCAAAGATGCTAGTGTAACATGTCCTTGTCTCTACCCTTATGCTGCTGGTGGCTAATATGACCAATACAAAATGAAGTAAAAAACCTGAAAATAACTGGAACCCTGGCATATGAGTACTCACCTGAGAGTACTCAGCGAGAGCTATATGATGAATACCAACATGACAGGGTTTTTCAAATATCTTTGCCTCCTTGTGATTTGGAGTAGGTAGCCTCAGCATTGGAAGAGTTAAATACAGTCTGCATTCAAAAATGCTAGTGAAACATTTAATTGTCTTAATTGGTCATGCTTCCCGAATATTTCCTGATTCAGATAGGTTTTGTCCTGTCTCACGTTTTGAGGCCTCTGTCACGCTGATGTGACAATGTGACAGTTGGCCACCCCTGTTACTGATGCAAGAATATTGATACAGATAACTCACCAACTAACTGGATAGCTCTTATTATTTAACTTCAAACGACAACTGAAAACACATCTGTTCAAAGATGTATAAATCAATTAACAATGTGGATATACATCTATCCTTTGACAATGTAATGTAATGCGCCTTTGAACATGTTTATATGGAAAGGGCGCAATACCAAATGACAATATTATTATTATTATCATTATTAATAATTCCCATGCACATTCTTTACCACTAAAATTATACCTGGAGTCTTTTAGGCTACATTATTATAAATCATGTAATCTAGAAATTACCTTTTTACCTGGATACTCTACAATTGCGCAGCACACTTAGAGCTGTCATGGTACCTTTGCAAATGAAAGACCACTTAAGACAAATCTTAGAGGAAAATTTCCTCCAGGTCCCTGGCATGGTCTTAGCCAGCAGGGCGACTAGGTGTCTTTTTGGACATCAAAACCCTTGAAAAACACCCCTCAGGACACCCCAAAAAATTTGTGAGGAATTTCTTAAAATGTCAATCGCAAGCATATAATTATTTTTTTTCATCTCCATATTATTCCTATGACATTGTATAAGGATATTGTACCTTATTTTGATAAATGTATACATGTTTATGGTTCAAATCTGAGTATATTGTGGTCCCTCTTAAAAATTTGGATGCCCAAATATTTAAAATTAGGCAATTTTGGGCACCCAGATTTTAAATCCTGGCTAAGACCCTGGTCCCTGGTATCTATCTCGTCACAATTTGACCCTAGCTGTGGAAAGTGCATTCAGATCCTAATCCTCCTTAATCCTTTCGTCGAGTGGATAAAGAGGATAATCCAAATCCACATCGAGTCATAGGGTGCAGTGTTAGTCGCCCTTTTTACCTCTCTCAGAGTCTGATTATTGGTCCTGCTCAATTGCTGGATGTTACCTGCCGGGCCAGCTCATTGTTTTTTGGTACATGGGAATTAAATTGAATTAGGGGTTTAAGAGGCACAACTTGAATTTTGAGGAGTCACCCCCAACATGCCATATGTCAAAATGAAGGTCTAGGGGGGGGTCTTCAAAGTTGAGCTGCTTTGGGTCATGTACAGGCTCTGTGGGGGGTTCTCATACGAATGGTCATTATCAGGTCAGCAAGGACATAAAGATATTTTCGGACTATGCACAGCAGTTTATTTAGTGCCGCCCAGATATTTCTGGGTTCAGCAGGACCAGGGTTTACCAATTAGTTCTACTGGCCTAGTAGGACAATTAGCAACTGAAAAGCAATAGCCCTACCCCAAAACACAACCAATACAACTATTTTGATCATAATAATTTATACTATTTATTTCACAAATATTGATCAAGCATTCCTTGGGTATATTATATAGTGTCTGAAGTAGGGATGGATAAGAATAAAAAGGTACGGTACTTTAATGGTACTTAATTGCATTGTCACCTCATGGAATTAGTTGTGAATAGTCATTCTTAGGATTCCAATCCCTAATCAATGATAACTTCACGGTGGTTAGTACCGTTAAGAGTACCTTTAACCCTTTTTGATGCTGAGGCTATTTTCGTTAAACACACAAGAATGCAGAAATTTTTTGAAAGTATTCTAAACCCTGCCATGTTGGTGTTCATTGGAAAGCTCTTGCTGAGTACTCTTAGATGAATACCTATGTGCCAGGGTTTCAATCGTTCTTTAGGCTTTTTGCATCATTTTGCATCGGCCAGATTAGCCACCAGCAGCATTAGGGTTACGGAATGAAAGGTAACACTACAATACTTTTTGAAACAATACCGATACCAGTACCTTTTAACTAGAGCCGCACTCACCACTCACAAACTCAAGTGGCTCGAGCATTAGTAAAGGCGAGCCGAGCCGAGCTCGAGCTGAAGTCGTCAACTCGCGAACTCGTCTATGTTTTGAACACAAACATTAAACAGAACATCTGACACAAACTTTCTTATTACTGCTTATCGGTGTCATGTTTTGTTTACAATCCCCAATCTATACAGGCAGTGTTGAGCGTTATACTGACCTTTGTACCGCTCTATAGAAAGCAATATGTAAATATAGATATGTATTCTTCTATGCAGGCACATTTTAAAATGAAATAACCGTTAAAATGTTAGCAATTCTCCATCAGTAAGTACTTCTTTCATATTTGGTGGGCTGAATAATGAATATCTATTCAAAAACATGCACGTCCACGAGCTCATGAGTCAAAATGGTGGTGAGCTCATGAGTTGATCTCCCTAGATGTGAGTGCAGCTCTACTTTTAACAGTATCCAACCCTTGTCTGAAGGACACTAGAATAGTTGCTGAATACCAATGGCTTAGCTAATGATACTGAAAACCACGGTTTCAGGGCACCATTTGGACACCCAAACCCTAAAAAAAATCACATATCAGAACACCCAAATATTCTTTAGAAAATTTCTAGAAAATTTCAATTTTCATCAAAGAATTATGATATTTTCATCTTTGATGCATAGGCATACTGGGCCTTTTTATAATTAAATAAATACATGATGAAGAATTTCATTTAAATATATTGTGGCCTCTCTTGAAAAATAGAACACCCAGATATTTTACAATAACCAATCTATGACATCCACTTTCTAAATTCTGTTGAAGACACTGCAGGATTTAGAAACTCGGTGCCCAAAATTGGGAATTGTAGAATTTATGGGCGTCCCATTTTTCATGGTAAACCCCCTTATACTTAGATTACAACCATAAACATATATTTACTTAATGGAATTATATCCATCTACAATGCTATGGGAATTATATTAAGGTGAAAAAATTTCAATTACATACTTAAAATTGACATTTTAAGAAATTCCTCACTGAAAATTTTGGGTGTCCTGAAGGGTGATTTTAGAGGGTTTGGGTGTCCAAATGACCCCCAGACACCCTGCTGGCTAAGACTTTGACTGAAAGCTGGCGTCCATTTTCACAAGTGAGGATTAATTTGGAATTTCAATTATCATCACTATTTCATGCCTAGAGGTTTCCTGAAAGGGGTCTGCCCTGCTGGCTGAGTGGTCTAAGACATTGCCACTGACTGCTCGGTTGAGTATATGCGGTGGTTTTCACCGAGTACTCCAGTTCCCTGGCTAGTCATGACTTAGCCTAAACATGGCAGAAATAGTGACAGTGATTGGAATTCAAAATTCCTTAAAGTTCTCATCTGGACAGCTCCAGAATGAATTACAAACTGTTAATTTAAAATGCGATATAATATATACCTTTATTACCATAATGAAACGATATCTTCACAATATTTTAACAATACCGCCCACTACAGATGTCATTGTTTAGAATTTTACTCCATTTGTTATATTGATAACTTGTTTCCGATTTGATTTTTTCTATACGATGCATTGGTATAGTTAGGAAAATGCTGTCTATGCCATGAAGGAAAATCACGAAGCATTGACCATAGTTTTTCACCATATCAGGCCTAAAAAAAATAATTGTTTGTTTCCTGTAACAGTCCTAAAATAAATAGGGTAGGTAGGTTGGTAAAAAAAAAAGTTTGCATTATGTTTTTGGTCAAAAATGTGTGTTTTATGCATGTTTTACGTTGATTGGGAGTTGGATGGGCGATAAAAACTTTAGGGTAGGGACTTTTTTGAATAAAAACTTGTTAGGGTAGGGTTACAGGAAACAAACAACTTTTTTAGGCCTCATATAGTGTTCAGCCTCACTTTTTTCTTCCTACTGCAGTGAAAAAAGAAAAGGCAGGCACGGCAATGTAAATAAATGTTTTTAAAAAGCATGCAACAGGCAAGATACAGTTCTCATTTTCTTCAGTAAATCTCCATCATAATCTTTTAAAATATTTTGATCAGCCTTAGCCAGCATAGCCTCTTTTGTACACACAAACCCTTAAAAAGCTTCCCTCAGGACACCCAAATTTTTTATGAGGAATTTCCTAAAATATCAATTTCAAGCATATTATTGAATTTCTTCATCCTATAGTCTCCACATAATACCCATGGCATTATGTAAGGACATTATGCCATATTTTGATAGATTTATACATGTATATGGTTGAAATCTGAGTATATTGCTGTCCCCCTGAAAATTGTGAATGCCCCAAAATTTTACAATTGCCAATTTTGGCACCCAGTTTCAAAATCCTGGCTAAGACCCTGATTTTGATGCATCGATATGTATTGACAAGTGAAAGCAGGATGTATTGTTTGAGGGGGTTAACAATATAGGGATATGGGCCTGCCCTCCACATACCTATTTTTTGGCTTAATTTAGCACCATCAGCTTCAGAATTTCCATTTAGAATAGCAAGCCGTCTTCATCGGTTTGACAGCTTTACAGCTGATTACAACCAAGAATTTTCGCTATTTTGCTGTTAGTCAGTTCATTCATTTCACCAGTACATTGAAAGACTACAGGGGACTGCAGAATTTACCCTAAGCTAGGACCAGGGTCTTAGCCAGGATTTCAAAAATGCCAGTCCAAAACAGCAATTTCAAAATGTGTGCCCATCCAGTTTTAGCTACTAATCTACTTCAAATCCTTATACCATCTACATTTAATAGCCTAGTGTGTTAAAAAGGGCAATTTACACTTCATCCTTGTCCTAGAAGATGATTTGTTGGAAAAATATTTGTTTATTATCCCCAAAATGCCTAAATTGAAAATTCTTTATAGAAATATTTGCCTGTCCAAAATTGAGGTTTTCAGGAAACTGTCTACAGGTCCAAAAGACAAGCAGGACAGGTCCTGGCTAAGTCCCTGGCAAGGACTAAGAGATCTTGGATGGGGCTATGGCAATTCAAGAATTCAAAGTCCTGTGGTCCCTAGAGTATTTTAACAGAGGCTTGACCCCTATGTCATTATTTAGTCGCGAGGGGTTAAAAATAGGGATTGGCACAATACGATACAATATTGATATTTCTTAAACAATGTGATATCTTAACAGTATTCTTAACAATATCTACTGCCTCTCAGAGACTTGATTTTGTTAGATTTTGCACTGTGAACTTCAAATATTATTATATATGTATTTTATAAATAAATAGCTTTAACTGCCTTCCTGTGGAGATGTCCGGGTAGTAGGCAAATTTTTATCTTATACAATATCAATATAACAAATCTTACTAAATGATAGTGCTAGTACGATCAATCGGCGGCTCGAGCTATTGCTCGTATCGCCGCCGCTGACGAGCATTCGAGCCGCCATTACAGCTCGCCGAGTTCGGCGAAAATGTAAATAAAGCCACATCGTCAATCATCCGCCATGTTTTTTGTCTTGCTTACGTCTTTCCCACGTGGGATCCCATCGAGATCGCACGATAGCATGACTTGATTGGCTTAGGCAAGCATGGGCCTGTTCTAATTAGCGTGATTGGCAGCAATTTACGTTGCTCATTGGCTTAGGCAGGCATGGGGCGGTTCTAAATTAGCGTGATTGACGGCAATTAATTTTGCTCAGCTGTTGATTTCACCGCATGTGCAATGAGTAGTTAGGGCTCGTAATATGTCGATTAATCGCTCGGCAGTTTCAGCGATTGCTCGAGCCGTTTTTTAGCGGTGAATCCGAGCACTACTAAATGACACAATACATTTTACTCTTCAATATCGATATTTGGTATCTTATCGAGTACCGGTGTAACAGGAAATTTCCCCCCACATCCTGAAATATTCCTAGGAAATATTAAATAGCAAATTTCCTGGTGAACCTGTACCAAGCCTTGGTTAAAAATGGCTGCCATCTTGGTCTACAAGCTCTTGTTTTATGGGAGTACACTCTCCTCCGACAACCAACCATTGCCGTGGGGCTGGTGAATCCCGGCCCAATTCCATAGCGGAAACCTCAGTATTTCTATTGTATTGTTCTGAATCCATTTCTTCCTTGTCAAGAGAAGTAGTAGACTGAGAGATCGTCTGATTATATGAACCACAAGAAATAGGTCTTTCTTTTGTGCGCTGAAGAAGTTTTTCTCTCAGAAGCTTTTTGACCGAATCCATGACTGATACCTCCATGTTCGTACAGCTTTGCCCTGATGTAATTTGTGTCTTCATAGTGTTCTGAGGAGTGATAGACTGAGGTATTGTTTGAGTATGGGGAACACATGAAAGAGGTCTTTCCTCTGTGTGATGAAATGGTTTTTCTACCAGTGAATCCTGGTCTACCGATTCCATGACTGACACATTTGTGTTTGTACAGCTTTGCTCTGACACCATTTCTGTCTTGATAGTGTTCTGAGGAGTAGTAGACTGAGGTCTTGTTTGATTAAAGGGGACACAAGAAAAAGGTCTTTCCTCTGTGTGATGAAAGGGTTTTTCTACCAGCGACTCCTGGCCTAGTGATTCCGTGACTGAGATCTTTAAGTTCGTACTTTCTCCTAATTCAATTTCTGTCTTCATAGAGTCCTGAGGAGAAAACTGAGAGCTTGTTTGACTATAGGGAACATAGGAGATAAGTTCTTGTTTTATGTAATGTAAAGGTTTTTCTCCCGAACACTCTTGGCTAGATTCCATAATCGACACTTCCTTGTTCGTACAACGTTCACCTGTTTTTACTCCCTGGTGGTCCTTCATGTGTTGCGAAAAGCTGATGGGAGAGGTGAAGCACTTAAAACATATATCACACGCAAGAGGTTTCACATCTGTGTATGATTTCACCTCGAGAGGTTCCCCTTCATCCCATAGTCCCACTTCACCAGGATTCTCCTCAGCTTGCAGATGTTTCTCATCTGTGTATGATTTTGCCTCAAGAGGTTCCCCTTCATCCCACAGTCCCACTTCACCAGGGTTCTCCTCAGCTTGTAGTCCCACTTCACCAGGATTCTCCTCAACTTGTAGTGCCAGCTCATGATCCTTCTCTGTACTATGATCGGAAATTTGCATTTGTAGTGTTACATTTTCATTGTCGTGGAGTATCATCTTGTGCATGCGAAGGTGCGAGGCGTCTGCGAACGACGTAGGGCACTGGTCACACTGAAGATCTCCCTCCGGAAACTGGATGTTCCTATACGGGTCCATCTGCCCAGGCTTAGAGTACGAATGGTCCCGATGGACGACTCCACAATCACCTTTATGTATAGCCATAAGCTTGTGCCGGGACCAACTCAAAGATGTGCTGAATGTTTTGTCGCATCCCTCGCACCGATAGGGGCCTTCACCTGAATGGGTGGATTGTATATGGTCTGCGAGATCGTGAGCCCCAGTGTATGCCTCGTCACATTCGTCGCATTTATAGTGCTTTTCTACCGAATGAATCATCTTGTGCTTGAAGAGCCATTCGTACTGTGCGAAACTTTGAGCACACTGATCGCATTTGAAAAGGCGTGCACGATGCTTTTCCTCATGGTATCGCAGTCGTCTCTTGTTGACAAATGATTTGTCACACGTATCGCACTTGTAGTGTCTCTGCACCCAGTGATTTTCCCTGTGTTTCTTCATGCCCGTCAACCTGGTAAATGTCTTGTCACATATGCGGCACTGATAGGGTTTCTCCCCTGTGTGCTTTCTCTTATGCTCCCGAAGTTCATCAGGTTTGGCGAACGTAATTTCACACTTATCACATGTATAGGGTTCTTCACTTGTGTGCCTCATTGCATGAAGTTTCAGTACGGATGGACTCTTGTAGGCTTTATCGCATACATCACACTTATGAGGCCTTTCATCTGAATGACACCTCATATGTACCAAGAGACATGATTTATACTTGAATATTTTATCGCACATATTGCACTTGAAAATTCTTTCACCAGTTTCAGTCTTTCCGTGTAGTGTCAGATCTTCAGATGTGGTTGATGTCTTTTCACCCTCACCACACTGGAGAGGGGTTTCACGTGAATGTGCCATTCTCAATGAAACTGCCGACCTAGGCACTATGAAACTGCTAACTCATAACCTGCAAAGAGAAGAAAAATAGGATTTGTTTATAGTTTGAGAACACACACACATAGAATAAATTAACAGTGGATATGAAACCAGCCAGTCAACCTGAACCACCAGCAGGGACTTAGCCAGGATTTGGAGAGTAGGGTGTCCAAATTGGGGTTTGGAGCAGACAGGGTGTCCTGGTAATCGAACGCAGCGCGTTCGACGCGGTCGCTCATGGAGCGAGCGCCCTTTCGGCCGGGGGTCTGGGGCCACCAGGCTGCAGCGAATAGCCCAAAGGTTACTTTCTGTGCATGCTAGTGTGCAGCTTTCTCTGTAATGTAAACAATAAGAGAGCCCTCATTGGTCTCCGTCTCCTAGTGACGTCACACTGCGGCCAGATTCGAGACCCCAGGTATAGCCCTGTCTTCACCTAAGCGCATATTATAGTAATTGGTCTCTCGCTACATATCCATTATTCTATTCATCTAAGATGAGAAACGAAAAGGAGGATGTGTGACGTCACTAGATGCTGAGGTATGCGAACCCTATAAATAGTCTTAACCAGCAGGGCATCTAGCCGTCCTTTGGACACCCAAACCTCCCAAAATCACCCCTCAGGACACCCAAATCTTTTAAAGTAATTCCTTAAAATATTAATTTCAAGAATATAATTGAAGGAAATTATATTGAGTAAATACATGTTTATGGTTGTTGTTACTTGAAGTATAATGTTGGGTCTCTTGAAAAATAGGAGGCCCAAACATTTTATAATAGTCAATTTTGGACACCTAGTTTCTAAATCCTGGCTAAGACCCTGGACCAGAGAAATACATCCCCTTGATCCGCAACCCCATAGGCACAGCATGCTAGTACCTAGGTGATGTGCACCTCAGGTTACGGGGTGTAGCCTGGGGAAGTATTGGTCACGTGATTTTTTTCAGCAGGCAGCAAATTCTGCGGTACACAGGTTATCTATGACTCATATAGTCGGAGGCAGCGAAATTTGATGATGCATGCACAGTGCCCACTCCCTGTCTACTACTCCCAGCCTGGACTCAAATGAGCTGAGGAGGCCACTCTGGCCATAGAGTCCTCACCAAGGACTTAGCCAGGACCCGTCCTGCCTGTCTTTTGGACAGGCAGTTTCCTGAAAACCTCCTTTTTGGACAAGCAAATATTTCTATTAAGAATTTTCAATTTTGTCTTTTTGGGGGTAATATTAACCAAATATATTCCTAACAAACCATCTTTAAGGAAATAGCTGAAGTGTAAATTGCATTTTTTGACACAATAGGCTATTACATGTAGTACAAGGATCTGAAGTAGCTAAGAAGCTAAATCTGGACGGGCAGAAATTTTGGAATTGCTGTTTTGGACAGGCATTTTTGAAATCCTGTCTAAGACCCTGGTCCTCACATACCTTTCTCCTGGATAACAGGTAAAGACCTTTGACAAATATCTGTAAATAATGTACACCATTTCGCTGTGCATAAATTGTTTCCCCGTCTTGTTTGTTTACATTATAGAGGAAATAGTTCAGGCACATGAGCAGAACCCACCACTTGACAGTGGTTCTCTTCAGCACTTTCCTTGCAGCCAGTCTGCACCCGGATTGCAACCAGGGCACCTGTAGGCTGCAAAGAGAATTTATCAGTCGACCTCTAGCTGAGACAGGGCTCGAAATTAAGATTTTATCCAGGAAGTCCAATTGCATCTTCTAAAGCTACCTAGTGATGTTGCGTATAGAAACCAGTACATCTTTGGGCTCCCAGCAGAAATTTGAGGGAGCCGACAGAGAATTCAAGGAAGCCCTAGGCTCCCGGCACCCCCTAATTTTGAGCCCTGTGAGACCTGTGCTAAGGGCCATGTGTGAGATCTGCATGCTACCTTGTGCTAGGACTCGGCCCCAAAAACAAACTTGAGCGAAACCAAAACATCACGTGAGATGCAACTGACACGTAGACTTGAGAAAAAACAAATTTTATTTCAGGAAATCAGTAAATTAGCGAGTTTTAGGCGACACATGCATCGGAAGCATGTGTTGATATTAAAATGCTGTCGGCTCAGGGCGATCAAATTTTAAACTCGAGCGCTTGGGGGTCAGAGGCCCCAGCGACCGAAAGCTCATGCTTCCGAGTGCTCGACCCACCACTAATGCTACCAGTTCATCTGTTTTTGTTCAAGCAAAACAATTTGAGTTCAATTTCTTATTTTGCCATACAAACTTGTCAAACCTCTTTCGAGCACTACTACGTGTATGTATACACATACTTTTTGTCTCAACCCCGCAAAAATGTTGAATTTGCTCATTAGGTCCCATTGATAAATTTGTCCATTGCCAACAATTGCCAACAATACAAACACGCGAGATCGCATTGACATTGTTGGAATTTGGCAAATTATACAATGGAACCTATTAATGAGCAAAATCAACATTTTGCGGCGTTGAGACAAAAAGTATGTTTATAAATACAGGTACAGGGAGTTTTATCTAAAGGGAGTGGCAACGTGGCATGCAGTCCATTAGCTTTACACTGTGGAGGGAAATCTTACCTAGGAGCTCAGTTAGATAAGGAAGGCGGCCATCTTGCCTAGCAGGTTTGGTAGCAGGTTGAATGGACCTCTTGTACTTTCAAACATGTAAGACATGAATTTTATTTTTGGGAGAGGCTTAACAACATAGAGATTCTGGGGATGAATGTAGGAACTATTGTTTACTATGCTTAATTGATGTTAGTGTAATTGCAATACACATATTTGGGGTGGTTCAATCGGGGACTCTATTACAATTGTGATAAGACTAAACATCAGTCATGAGTCATTTTTTAGTAAATTCCACCTTCTAATTCTCAGAAACCAACACTTTCAAGTTTGTTTATAAGGTGAAATAGATAAATAGAGAAGTTAATCTCTAACGTAAAACTATTTTCAAAGAAATTTGTTCACCTGAAATAGTATTTTTTCCCGGTTTCCTGGACCTTATGTAAGGTAATAATGGGATAATATGTTCTGCCATCTTGTATGCTTGATGTTGAATAAAACACTTTTTTACATATTTTTCTCCCATGTAAAGTTTTTACATATTAATAGATTTGTATTTCCTATTATCAAGCTATTCTGTGCTGCATTTTCTAGTTTCCAGGATTTTGAAGTCTCAAATTTGAGGTCAACTTCAGGTCCAAGGAATCAACAGACAAATAAACTAGAAATAGGCCGTCACATAAGGGGTTATTTATTGAAATAGTGCTGATGACACATACCTATGTTTTTTTTTTTTTTGTTTTTTTATAAAGGGTTCGCCACCCCTTTTTTAAGGGATGGCTCAGACATATAGAAGGGAGAGCTTTTTTGTATATGCAGACGACACAGATAGCATGAACGATGATATGAAATGAATATGAAACTCTTCAAAGTAATCTCTCCCTTTTATTGGGCGACAGACAATAAAGAGTAAGAAATGAAGGATTTCGGTGGTTGCCCCAGTTTATAGAGGAATCGAACCCCTACTCGCCCCGGCCTGGGATTGAACTCTGGACCCCAATGCCTCCCAGCACTCAGCAACATACCTATGTTAGCATCCTGAAGATACGTCAAAAGTATTGAACTGAAGCAAACGTATGCTCATTGCAACAAGGCTAACATTAATTAAACATGGCCATTCAACAAACAAAATATCTAACAGTACTCACATACATTCCTAGAATGCCCAGGTTGTTAAGCCTCCCCAAAAGGTAAAAACTGAAACTATCTAGATGTTTGAGAGGTTGATGAACCCTCTCCTTCCACCAAAAATAGTTGAGGTTTTCCTTGGATTAAGAAAAGAATGGATATGTAACGAGAGACCAATTACTATATGCCCTATAGTTACATGCTAGCCTCATGCCAGGACTAGCAGATAAGGCAGCAGCACGAGGTCACGTGGGAACAAGGACCAATCAGGGCTCCCGCATCGATTACATTACAGAGAAACCTTATCTCCACCACCTGCTGGGGGTGCCCAGAGCACCTATTAGCGACTATTAATTGACACTGGTTGAGGCTAGCATGTTCAGGTTGACCGGCTGGTTTCCATTCCATGTGTTGGTATTATAAGGGTTTTCCAAGCTAAAATGACACTTCTATGATACGTCTGCAAATCAAATATCTAGACTGTAATTCTGTTTCTGCCTGTTGGCAGCAGACATATATCCTCACTCAGGATGTTATGAGGCCCATCCCGTCTGACACCAATTAGCTTATTGTCTTTTTAAGACCTGAGGAAATAAAAGAAGCCCAACCTGGCCAGTGGGGATTGCAATCAGACGGGTGTGTCCTGTACTGCCCCTGACAGGTGTGGATCTGAGAGTAAAGGCAATCCACACCAGTAGAATAAGACTATACACTGAGACAGGAAAATATCATGTTTTGTCACTGCATCCTGTCTGATGTTATGGACCTGTGAAACCATGAAATAGACAAACTAACAGAACTCTTCTACATTAAGCTAATGGCATTACTTTAGGAAAACTTCATGTATTCTTTTTGGACAACAAAGCTATCGTACTGTAAAGAACTCGGGGAATATAGGCTTATTTACAGCTTTACAATGTATTAAAATAGATGGGTGTATGGATTTTAGAATTATCTTGTTTCAATTTATGAAGATGTGAAGAACTGAGGAATGGTACAATTTACAGAAACATTTTTGCTAAGGCAACTCAAAGAAACACTTAATGATCATGAGTTTTTGGATTAGCATCTTTTCTCAACCCATTCATACTCTTGACAACTACATACCCTGTGGTACAGCCTACACAGGAAGTTGTGATAAGTAGAGCAGTGCACATGCCCGGCTGAGCCAGGATGAGCTCCTGGGTATGAGTGGGGTGCAGATAAGAGCTCATTTGCATAACAATAGTGCATGACTGGTGTAGGAGCTTTTACTCTTTGTGTCATATCTCCTTAGTCTATATATCTCTGAGGTAGTACTAGTGCACCAAAGAGGTTTGCCTAGTTTGGTTGGCAAACTCGAACGTTTTGTCCCAAAAAAGTGGAAAAAGTAGTTGCCAAACTCAAGTCAGACAGACTATGCACAGGTCTGACCAGAGAAATACATCCCCTTGATCCGCAACCTCATAGGTACTGCATGCTAGCCTCTACGGCATCTGCGCCTTGGGTTACGCGCTGTAGCCTGGGGTTGTATTGGTCACGTGATCTTTGCAGTAAGCATGCACTGGCTGGCTGGGGAATGTCATCCTATCTAGGTCAGATAGTGAGAGGCAGCGAAATTTGATGATTCATGACCAGTGCCCACTCCCTGTCTACTTCTCTCAGGTCTGACAAAGAAATAAATAAATAATGAATAAAAATTCCTGTATTCCATACTCCCCCCACTATCCCTATATATATAATATGTATATAGGGATGGTGGGGTAGTATGGAATACAGGTCAAAACAAGCTTTTTATTCGTTTTTTGTTTACTGTCTGGGGACACTAACATTCCTGATTCCAGCCTCTGGCAGGCACCTGTCCTGTGGACTATAGCTGTTCTTTGTTTACTGACGTCAGTAAACAAAGAACAGCTGGCCTGGATAGAGACACAAACCGAGTCTAGTATGTGGATATACATGTACGACTCGTTGCTCCTATTCGGTCTTAAAATGGATTGATGTTGAGAATTACCATTTACCTGTTTACATTTGTAACCTCCATCTTGATTTTACTACGAGGCTGGGGGAGTGTAGACTAGCGCCAGCCTAAAATCACGTCACATAGGACTATTGTGCGCACGCAGCACCTCAGAGGACTGGCACTAGTCTAGTCGTGTAGCAATCCCACCGGAAGACGGTATCGCCGCCCTGGCAGAGTGTAGTCTAGGAGGAATGGACGGAGGCGTGGCGAGTTCGAGTTGAACTCCTCCGAAAGAGGTCGCTTTAGCCCGTACTTCGCGAAAACAAGTGGATTAGCAACCGGCCGGTGTACCGAATCTTGCTAGCCTCAAACCGATGTCCCGGATCTGAGATGAGGGGATGTATTTCTCTGCCCGGATGTAAGCGAGACTGGTTGCTCGCAGCTTGCTTGCAAAAATACTAGTTGCTCCTGTGCATGTGGTTGCAGGTCTAACTTCCTTAACAATGTAAGCAAATACGGGCGCTGTTCTCATTCATTCATTCATGCGCTAAGAACGATCTCTATGATTGATTGATCGATTGCTTTTATTTAGGTATAAAAATGTACATGTACAATACAAGGTAAAACAATTTAAATACTGAAGACATGGTTACAGTGTCAGAGGTTATAGATACATGGCATAAATATACTCGGATAGCACTTTAAGTGTCCAGCACTTATTACTTATTATATACAATAGAATGAGCAAATAAAATAGGACTTTGTAAGATGGGAAGATTTCGATTATTTTCTGGGGAATTAATTACACTCAGTCTGACGTAAAGGGGTGGGGGGGAGAGAGATTTTTTAGTCTACAAGACGCTGCTCATGTTTACTATGTATAATTATTACTGACTTGAAACAGAGAAATACATCCCCTTGAACCGCAACGCCATAGGCACAGCATGCTAGCACCTAGGGTATGTGCGTCTCGGGTTACGCGGTGTAGCCTTGGTCACGTGATCTGATCTGTGCAATTAGCATGCAGCATACTTTCTAGGTCAGATAGTTGCCAAGGAGATGGGAGGCAGCGACATTTGATGATGCATGGACAGTGCCCGATCCCGGTCTACTCATCTCAGCTTGAAATAAAGCTTATTTATCTATAGAAGAAGAGGTAGAAGCAGAGGAAGTGATTCCTTGCAAGTGAAACAAGACGGATAATAGACATGTCTATTATATCTAAGATATCCACATCCTGTCCGCAATCAATGCATCCCCACTTCTCTAATCCTAATACTGAAATCACATTTTCGGTAAATCAGGGTAAATGCAATTTCCTTGGCACCCACATCCTCCTCCCTCCTAGGGGATTTCGGTTGGATGTCATCATGGCACTAATTGCACTAAATGCAAGTACTAGTATATTGAACACAATGGTGCTCACCAATAGATAAGTGTGGCAAACTTAATCTGAGGTTTATGCACTTCAGAAGGATGCAGTTTATATGATGTGTTAAATAACCTGAACAGTCTCAGAATGGAATTGCGAGTGATGTCCACTTCTGAAAAGGGTTGTGAGTTGATTTTAAAGGAATGGGTTATTGTTAAAATTCATAGAAAAGGCTTTGAAACACTGATAGTAATTTCCTTTGTTTTATTTTTCTTATTCTTCTACTACAATATACTTAAAAGATTAAGAAGCAATGGAGATCAGTTCTTTTATTGCACATCCTAGATACTGGATGTAGGGATCAGCCTGCTAGTTTTCAATACATTTATGAATACACTTTTATGATTGATTATGATTTTTTCCTGGACAAAGTGGCCTAAAGATATAGGTATGTAAATACACATGTATCTATAGTAACCATACAAAAAGATTGAGGTACGCCTTAGAAGGAACTAAAAAGCCTGTGTCAAAAACAAGATATTTTTGGTGATACCTTAATAGAGAGTCAGTGATTTATTTATCCAGCACTTTTATTTACTTTTGAAGGGGATGCCTAATGTCTTTCAGTAATGATCTAGTATTAACATAGTATTCACAATATGAGAATTGCATATTTAAAGCTGACTTTTAGGAATATTTTAGCTAAGTATTCATGTCGACGTGGCAAGTGTTTGAATAGGATTGTGCTTCTCCACACTTAAGTACAGTTGCACTGAACTTATCGTCACAAAACAACTCATTTTACAAGATTAATTCAGGAAATGCCTCATCAAAACTACATTTTTCCATAATATTAATTCTCATCTTTAGAATGGCGTAATACTTAATACTCTAGCTAGTAAAATTACCGAGAAAATTGAATGGAAAACTGACAAAGATAGAATTTTCAGTTCAACATTGCTGTCTTTATGTGGCTATGGCGGGTAGTGACGTCACTGCAGTCACACTCGCCCAAAATAGAATGCGCCGATCGAGGCTATGCGCTTATCACGGCGCCAATGGGAACTGGGCACTCCTTGCCTATCCCTCTTAGTTATATTGGTCCAAGGCTAAGATAATGATACAGTTTAGGGCGAGGCATTCATCTGCTAGTTTGAAATACTTTTTTTGCTGAGGGAATGTAACTACTCAGCCAGGGCAGTGCCTTTTTTTAAAAATCTACTAAGATCTGCCGCTAAAACGTAGGTGTTATCCGGTTATAGGGATCACATCTGCCGCTGAGCATTGGTGCACCAATGCTCAGTAGCAGGTCTTAATGGCTATTATAGCGCATTTGAGTGATAAAAAATTATCCTACAACTCTGTGGAAATGACACAAAAATCATGTTTTCCAGTCGTGGTTGCTCAGCCTGGATTTGGTCCCAGCATTAGTAATGTGGATCACTCGGAAGCCCTGCCCTATGTAAAATTCTCAGAGTGACCTAAAAGATGTATTCACCAATCAACTCCACAGGCCACCCTTCCAATGCTGAGGCTACTTCGTCCAAAGTACAAGGACGCAAAGATTTGTAGAAAACCATCTAAACCCTGTCATGTTCGTGTTCATTGGATAGCTCTCCCTGAATACTCTCAAATGAGAACCCATATGCCAGGGTTTCAGTCTTTTTTTCAAGTTTTTGCGTCATCTTGTATTGGCCAATTTATCTTAAATTGCAACTGACCCTTTTATTTAAGATAAATTTTAGAAGATTTTTCCTTTACTCTATGCTTACCTCTTCTGAATGACTTATTAGCTTTCATATTCATATTCCTCATTATTTTCATCTGGTGTACAGAATTAAGCAACACTAACACACACTTGCATGATATGGTGAATCGCCTTCTAATCCAAAAGCATTGGATGGAGATTTTTTGATGATTAAACATCATTTATATCTAATCATGGTCATTAGCTACATGTATTCATACAATTGAGAATAGACTATTTTTAGTTATAGCTAGGGTTTGAGTTAGCGGCGGAGAGTTGGGTGGCGAATTAAGCTGAGGACCTGCCTCTAAGTCCGAGGTGATTGCGTGGAGGACAGGTTGGCAGCATGTCCGAAGCTTAAGTCGCCACACAGCTAACTTATTATTAAAGCATGATGAAAGAAGAAAAAATGAATTTCAAACAATAAACATACTCCACTTTGAGCGAACTGCGCTGTTACTTGCTCGCCAAGTGTGACCTCGGCCTGGCAGCGAGCGGGCACTGAGCATAGGGTTATAAAGAGAACTCAACTCCGACATTTGAAACAATAACAAATAGCTTTATTCTTGTATGACAGATGTATAATACTCTTCAGGATTACAATTTAGCTGATATATGAGTATAATTATATTATAAATAATACAATATTACTCATAGTTAGGCCAATCATGACTGTATCAGAGAACACTAAGTCTCTGGCAAAATCCGGCCTGTGTAAGTGTTTTTATACACTTTGTTCAATTTCATATTAAATCTCTTTTTGTACTTTGCTTCCCTGAACATTAACAGTTACATTCACAGGACCATGAAAGATAGACCCAGCAAACATGGACGACGCTAGATCTGCATCTATAAGCAACCGATGGGGCATAAACAGATGCATTTTTGCTGGTTAAGGCTAATTGCACTAGATTTTCAGGGGTTGAGGTTGTCCTCCCTTTGTTATGCAGGTTTTTGGAAAGCTCGCATTTCCTTGAATCATTTGGTAATGTAGTGTATGAGACTTTTTCACTTTTGTTTATTCACAGTGACCGAGCAGATGTCACTGTTCGACACTCCCCGTCTCTTACGGAAGGTGACAGTAGATGCCCTCAAACAATGGTTTGTGTGAATAACTGACAGACCGGCATCCTGGGACAGCTTTTTCATATATTTCCCTAAGGTACACCGTTCAACTGCCAGATTTTCATACCATGTACCAATGGTTTTCTTGCTAGGTCTCTGAAAAAAAGTATTGTTATCTGGATGCAGCAGTGAAAGATATATTTTTTTCAAACTTGCAACTGGACAATCCGCCTCTTCAGGCTCTGCATTCATCCGCTTGTACGGTTCAGCTGATTTCTGAATGTCTGTATCAGCGTGATTCTTATCAAACTCATGGTATGCAAGTTTGGGTTATTCATTCCCTTCCTCATCTTTCAGAGAAACTAAGCTTCCTTTGTGCAATTTCCATCACCCTTTACTTTCTCATCTTCCATATTGAAAAATTATATAAAAAACGACTGTTGGAGACCTATATATGCTATTTGCAAAGTACTCATTCAGTTATTTTCATAATCGACACTTGAAAGTGGGACTTTATATTGGGTCTGATCTTTTCCTGATGTTCTAAATCTTTTCAGTTTGCGGGAATGAATGAGTGTTTGACACACAGAGGTCATTTAGTGCCATGAAATATTATCAAAAAGTGGTCCTTTGTCATTGTTGAATAACAATGAAAAAGTTTACCGTACTCTCTTGAATAAGTGCACCGTGCGGGTAGAGTTTGGGAAAATTTATTGTAGAAGGGCTGTTGTCAAACATCCGTATAACCCCACCCCTCAATGATTGCCGATCGGAGTGTAATGACTGTTATTGCACCTTTGCACTCTCGCTATTCATTGTGCTTTAGACGTTTGCCGAAACAATCCGCACATGAAAAGATTGTTAATTGGTCAATAGTACGATAATGCGGCGAATATGAACAGTGAGAGTGCGAAGGGACTGCTGAAATGGCGGAATTCTGCGCTGGTTTGCAGACATGGCAAGAGGAAAGGTATGTGTTTTGGTTACTTCTGGGGGGAGATTTTATATAAGGAGACGATCTTTGGCGCTTGCTGATACCCAAGTTTCCGCAAAAATAGGGGGGGGGGGAGGGGGTGCGCTTATTCGGGACCGTGCGCTTATTCAAGAGAATACGGTAATTATTCTAGGTGAAAGGAGAGCCTTCAGATCCAAAAAGGACTAAGGGATAGTTTAGATGCAGGGTATCCATAGACAGACCCACACATCCCCCTTCTTTCATAAGGCAAGCAGGGTGCCCACCAGCTTAGGGTTCCAAGGGAGGTGCCAACGCCTATTGCACACCATAAGGTGTGCCCCTTGCGGGGTCCATGGAGCTTTGGATTCGCTATTGAATTGAATTTAAATGATAAAGGAAAGTACGAAAACAATATAAGATGTGACATATTTTTCATTTATAATACATAATAAAAATCGCACAGTAGGAAACAACACGGACTGCATTTTAGTATGCCGCACTGGCCATCCAGTATAATCGAATACTCAATATATAGTATTCTACATGATATATATATATACATTTGATATGTTGCTTATGATTTTAGTATGCCGCACTGGCCATCCAGTATAATCGAATACTCAATATATAGTATTCTACATGATATACATATATACATTTGATATGTTGCTTATGATTTCAGAGTTAAAGGTATTCGCATGGAATTTGCATCATCCTTTTCATGTATATGTGTACACATACACTGTATTTACATTCCATTTCTAATCAACTACTTCTATCTTATTTACTTGCTATTTGGCATGTGAACGTGGAGGTTGACAGGGTCATTGAAAATAGCTCCAGAAAACATTTTGTGACTACGCAAGTAGCATAGATAGGAGCAGTGACTGAGATTTTGTGTCAGAGCTTACTCTCAGTGTTACTTCTGAAAGATTCTGGACCAGATGATACAGTAGCACTTGCTTCTTTGCGTCCCTTCTGAAAAAGTGCAGTCTACAGTCTTTCTTTTTAGAGTCACATGGTTCTTTACAATAGTTGACTAAACTAGTCTCACTTTTGTGACCCGTCATGCTACAGACATCTGCATTGGAGAAACCCTGGTGTTTTAGATTGGTTACTGTAGTGGCTCTGATGCAATGGTTGGTATATTGCTTTCACAGGAGAGACGCCTCATCAGCCGCCTCCCAAGGCACATTTTCCTACTAATGGCATGCAGTCATATCAGTGACTTGTAGTACTAGTGTAGTGTGGGTTTGGACGCTGAAAGATTGAGGCTTCATGGTCAACATTCAGATGTGATATATACCTCTTTATTTAGGCCACTGGGCAATCATCTTCATTCTGGCTGTTCATGCGCTTGTCAGTCTCATCTGACTCGATATCAGTCACATCACAGTGATTTTTGTCAAACTCATTGAAGGGAAGGCGGGTATACTCATTTCCTTCCCCATCTACTACAAACTCAAAACTATCCCGATTTAATTCCCAAAGTCCCTCCCGTCTTCCTTTCCCCAAAATGTAGAGAGATCAAACATGACTTTCTCTTGGAGGCCCTATGGGTTATTCATACGAGATTTCTAGTGCAACTTTAATTTTAACATGTCCTCATCACTCAAGGGACTTTTGTGCTTTGTCTTTTCCACTTGTTTTTATTTCTTTCAACTTCCCCTTGTACATGTTTTAGCCTGTATAAAGACTGGATCTTGAAAAATATTCATAGTTTGTTGTATATGGGGCAGATGTTATATGGCGCTGTATGGCACTCCTGATGTTGGCATAACTTTTTCGTAAAGTGAAAGTAAAGTAAAGAGAAAGAGCAGAGCCTTTAAATCCAAAGAGCATCAAGGGATCTTTTAGATGCATGGAATCCATAGACAGATCCACACATCCCCATTCTTTTATAAGGCGAGCAGGGTGCCATGCCAGCGTAGGGTTCCCCAGTAGTAAGTCAGATGCAAAGACCCCACAATCAGTGTTGCTCATCTGGTGTTGAACAGCACAGACCACAATCACAATTTCGGATCCTTCTTTAGCAATGAACAAGCGACTTGTATTTCAATGAAAGATGTAATACAGGGATAAAGGCTATCAATATACTTGATATGTCCTTTCCTACATCCTCTACTTGATAAGTGTTACTGTAATCCTGTGGTAACTCTCAGTATGCAGGATATGCAAGTGTTTACAGCCAGGTACCGGTGTATTTCAGATCCAGGCTGAGACCAGTATACATGTACCCATCTGCGATCTCCTTAATGTATGGTATTGAGGGCAACTCTGAGCAGTCTTACTAGGTAGTAATCAAAAAATGACAAACATTTGTTCGTATGGCAGCTAGGTTATTTCTATACTGAACACATCCTCTTGTCATGAAGATACTGGAACGCCATCATCGGCTAGTATAGTACCACGAGAAAAGAATATTATTTTACTGGGTTCCCAGTCATGTTGGCATTAGGGGTAATGAAAAAGCGGATGCTACCGCCAAGGCAGGACTATAACATATTCCCATTCCTTGTGGTGATCTTAAGAAATACATTAAATGTCCTTTCAATACGCATATGCCAGTCCAAGTGGGATTAGGCCATCAACAACAAATTACATGCAATTCATCCTCGGCTTGGTCTGTGGCCTAGAATCATCAGGCATGAGGAAAGTGTTTTAGCAAGGTCACAAATTGGCCACACTCACTTAACTCAATCCTTTCTTCTAAATAAGGAAAAAGTGATTGTCGTTTGACTGTCAAACATATCTTATTAAATTGTGTTGATTTTATCGAATCCAGAAATATACATTTTAAGGTAAGTAGTTTTTAAGGAACTTTATCTTGTTCACATGAGATTGGTATATTTTACCGATTGTAACGTATTTTAAGAATTTAGTTTCTTTTGAAACAACCTTGTATGTACTACATCTGAGATTATTCATTTTTCTGTGAATATTTTTTATATATGTACTGTTTTGTTGTTGTTTTCTACAATGATAAAGGACCATTACTTTACACAGATTATTGCACCAAATGGCCTTTGAGTGCTGATGTGCCTTTAAGCAATCATTCATTCATTCATTCCATCACTGTTACGTCTTTTTTGAGGTAGGATATTTGATCCTCAACCTAACTTACTTTCTCGAATCGTATACAGTATGGGCACTTGACCTCCATTACACCATCACCAAAGCATATAGACGACACAAAATAATCTAGTGATGCCCCTGTGTGGGGAAAAGATGGTTTTATGACCAAACCACTTGGTCTGCACTTAAAGTTTTTGTGTCTGGTTTCCATGTCTTTACACTAGGCCAGTTACGGAGCAGAGCTTCGCGGATATTGAGTGGCTCGTGAATTTCCCACCCACCCCTCTTGGTCTTGTTGTTTTCTTTCTGTTTTTGTGCGCGGAACTTTGGAACGCAGCGTAGCAGCGCGTGGTGAAGCTAGCTGGTTGAAGGAGGTAAATCCTATCTATAATAAGATTTCTAGTCATCAGGCCAAGCTTCCCAGGGGCAGTTTCATCCTGGGTGAGGGCAAGAGGCATTGTCTCTATGACGAAATCCTGGGTTGGCAGAGGGCTTACAGGATCTCTGGGTTTTTCTTTGGGGGACTCCTCTGCCATTGGGCATCCCTTCACATCTGACTCTTCACTCAGATTTTCTGATATTCCAGCATCTGACTCTTCACTCAGATTTTCTGATATTCCAGCCTTTGTTCTCCAAGGCATGTTCTTGACATCCCTGTAATCATACCGAAGCTCCTCTCCAGACTTTATGTATTCTTTAGCAAATAAAAAAATGTGGGGGGCTTTTGCAACAACAACTTTCTTCATGTAACAGTTGGCCACCTGATGAGGCAGGTCATTGACCATCCTGGCCAGGCCACTCCATCAATAATAATAATATTAATAATATATTGTCATTTGATATTGCGCCCTTTCCATATAAACATGCTCAAAGGCGCATTACATTCATTGTCAGAGGATAGATGTTGATATCCACATAGTTATTTGATAAATACATCTTTGAACAGATGTGTTTTCAATTGTTGTTTGAAGATTGCCACACTCCCAGCTGCCCGAATATTATTTGGGAGCTGATTCCATAGTTTTGGGGCACAGGCACTAAATGATCTGTCACCGTAGGTTTTCATGTTGGTTCTCGGCTCGCAGAGTAAGTTCTTGGATGTTGATCTCAGTGTCCGTGGTGGGACATACTCTTTCAGCATTTCCCTCAGGTAAGAGGGTGCAGTTCCATGCAAACACTTGTACGCCAGGAGAAGAATCTTGAATTCAATTCTCTTCCTGACTGGTAACCAGTGAAGTTCCTTTAGTACTGGAGTGATATGGTCATACTTCTTTGTGAGTGTGATCACCCTGGCGGCATTATTTTGTACTCTCTGGAGCTTACATATTAGCTCTTCAGGTATTCCACAGAGAAGTCCATTGCAGTAGTCGAATCTTGAGGTTACCAGGGATATGACAGCACCTTTAGTTGATTCTGCAGTCAAGTATTTTCTGATCCTTCCAATGTTTCGAAGGTGATAGTTTGCAGATTTGACTGCCTTTGACACATGTGCGGCCATATTCATGCTTGGATCAAAAACAGAGCCCAGATTGCCGATAGGTATATTGAGAATCTTAACAATCTCACCATTTACGGAGATGCTAGGCACAGATATTTTGGCTCGCTGCTTAGGGGTACCTAGCACTAGGACTTCCGTTTTGTCTGCATTCAGTTTTAGCTTGTTCTGTGACATCCATGTATATATGTCAGTGAGGCAGCCCTCCAGCCTAGCAACTCCTATGTCCACAGCTTGTTGAGTGATAGGTTTTATTGCCAGATAGAGCTGTGTGTCGTCTGCATATATGTGAAGCTCTAAACCATGCTTTCTGATGAGTTTTCCAAGGGGTAGGAGGTAGATCAGGAACAACAACGGTCCTAACACTGATCCCTGTGGTACGGACCACAGAATGTCCTGTAACTCAGAGAATGACTTGTCAATCTTGATGCGGAGTGTGCGTCCTGACAGGTAAGACTTAAACCAAGCAAGTGCTTGACCCGTAATACCTAATGTATTTTCCATTCTGTTGAATAGAATATCATGGTCGATGGTGTCGAACGCCGCACTCAGATCTAACATGACCAGTATAACTACTCCATGCTGGTCAATGCTGGTTAGAATGTCATTCTGTACTTTCACTAGGGCAGTCTCAGTGCTGTGACCAGGCTTGTAACACTACTGGCGGCAAACGTCGTGAAAAAGTCGTGAAAACGTCGTGAAATTTCATAGATCTGTGAAAATGTCGTGAAACAGCATCGTGAAAAAAATCACAATTTTCAGATTAAAACGGCATAAAATTTCCAGTGTCGTGAAAAAAGGTGAGCGTCGTGAAAATCTCCTGAAAAAAGGCGTATGTCGTAAAAAAAGGTGAGCGTCGTGAAAATCAAGGTCGTGAAAAATTTGATGTCGTGAAAATTTTATGAAATAGGATATGCAAATAAGGGCCTCCCTCTAATACTAAGTGTAAACCCCACATATTCTCCAAACGTGAAAGACGGCATTTTGACATCTGCTCATCAAAAATGTAAGATTTTTCATTTTCCCTACTGAGCTTTGTTCCAAATATATATAGGAAAGTTAGATGAACATATATAGAATAGACAGGAAAGCATTTAATGAAGAATTAATAACTAAAATGTTTTTTTGAGCTCATGAATGTCAATTATTCATGAAACCTCATATAGATGGCATCAAAATGTCCTTATGTTTTAAGGTTTAAAATGTTTTGAAGGTGTTTTATGAGGACATAGGCCATCAATTGAGGCAAGTGACATATCAACAGAAACCTTAGGGAATATAGAATGAATTCTAGACAGTGACGTGCAACAAAATAGTACATCTTGAGGTTGATTACAGGTGTTAATTAAAGATGTTTACCTATTTTTATATACAATTGTGACAACTATTTCAAAGCAATGGAAATTCACGACATTTTCATGACATTTTCACGACTTTTTCAAAACATTTTCACGACGTCCGAGGAAAAAAATCGTGAAAATGATGGTACTTATATACGTTTTCATGACATTTTCACGACTTTTTCACGTTTAGTGCCAGTAGTTTTTCATGACAAATTCACAACAGTTTCACGACATTTTCACGACATTTTCATCATGCTATTTTCACGACGTCGTGAAAAATGAATCTTTTTTCACGACATTTTCATCAAGGAGATAAATGTATTTTCACGAGAGTTTCACGACATATTTCACGACCAACATATTTTCACGACAAATTCAGTAATCGGAAAGTTTCACGACATTTTCACGGACTTTTCACGGGCTTTTCACGACATATTTTCACGACCCATTTTCGTGATGTCTGATGAAAAAGTCGTGAAAATGATATAGTACAAAGGTATATTTTCACGAGATTTTCACGACTTTTTCACGACGTTTTGCGCCAGTAGTGTAAGCAGATTGTAAATGTTCATGCAAGTTGTTCTCAGTCATGTAGTCAGTGAGTCGCCCCGGCACCACCCTCTCCAACAGTTTTGAGATGTAAGAAAGGTTACTGACAGGACGGTAGTTCTTTAGAATATCTGGATCTAGGGTAGATTTCTTAAGTAACGGTGTTACTATAGCCGACTTCATGGATTTCGGTACCTGGCTAGATCTGAGAGAAGAATTTATGATGTTAGTCATTACTGGAAGTAATTCGCTTCTACTTTCTTTGATGAGCCAAGTTGGGATTGGATCAAGCATGCAGCTTTTCGCAGGAGACTTGCAAATTATCTTCCATACTTCCTCCTCTGTAGTATTCCGCAGAACATTCAGAGTGGAAACAGGTGGTGACTGTGCTATTTCCAGGTTGATGTCAGAGCAGTCAGGGAGGTTATCCCTGATTTTATCAATCTTTTCCTTGAAAAAGCATGAGAACCTATTTGCAAGTTCTTCTGCAGAGCTGTGTTCTGGGAGTTTTGACACTTTCTGCCTGAAGAGGAGTTCATTCATTGTCTGGGACATCGCTTTTGAATCCTGCCCACAATCAATAATCCTCTGATTGTAATATGACACTTTGCTACTTTCAAGGAGCTTGTTGTATTTGTCTCTTTCTTCCTTGAAGATTTCATGATGAACTGTCAGGCCAGTTCTCCTCCACAGCCTTTCAGCTTTTCTTTTCTCAGATTTTGCTCGATGGAGATCATTTGAGAACCAAGGCTGTTGTGGTCTTATTACAATAGACTTTTCCTTGGGTGGTGCATGCTTATTCAGCACATTGGTTAGTTGTGTATCATATATGTCCATGAGATCAGTGACAGAGAGGTTGTCATCAGGATCCCCCAGTCCTTGTGAAATGTCTGTTCTAAAACTGGGCAGGTTAATGGAGCGAAAGGCCCTTGTTATTATTTTTGTCTTCTGAAGGTGTGGCTTGGGGTGATGGACGTTGCATAACAGTAGATGGTGGTCTGTTATCATATCACCCACCTGGACCTCTTGTACAAGATTATCTGTGTCTCGACACATGATAACATCCAATATATGTCCAGACATGTGAGTGGGTTTATTGACGCAATAATGCAATAATTTTTCTCATAAAACCTAAAAAAACACATAAAGGAAGGATTCGATGCCCCAGTGGCAATCCTCCGCTGGGCCTCTGCTGAATCAATGAGTTCCCCCCTGTATTCAAGGAGGAACTCATGAGGGTACCTATCCCTCAGTGTAAATGTTCCATACCCTATCCATGCAGTACCCAAGTATATACCTGATACATAATAACACAACCGTCCCACTGACCTCCTTCGACCAGCTAGCTTTACCACGTGCTGCTACGCTGCGTTCCAAAGTTCCGAGCACAAAAACAGAAAGAAAACAACAAGACCATAAGGGGTGGGTGGGTGGGGAAATCACGAGCCACTCAATATCTGCGCAGCTCTGCTCCGTAACTGGGAGTACAGTGTCCGAGATAGCCACCGAATTACGCCAAGACCACTTAAGCCCATTAGCAACCGCAAACTGAAATGTATGAGTCCTCGTGTCTCCGAGGCCTCGTGTCGCTGCCCTTCAGCGATTGGCTGATCCGCAGGACCGCCACGCGCACGGCTGCTTGCCTGCTCTGCAAGCTATAACTCCTCCCCGTCACACGCCAAACCCACCTCCGATAGGTGGAAAACCATCCCCCACGTGCCCAATACCATGAAACAGGTACGATTGTCCGCACCGCACCCCCCCCCCCCCCCCCCCAATGCCCGAGCCAGCTTCGCAGGCTCAACACATTAGTAAAGGGCACGAACAACCAGTAAGGCAGAGATGCGGGATAAACATTTATTACACAAAGTCAACAAATTGTATGGTCACAAATTAACAATCGAACTGCAACATTGTAGCATTATGCGCCTCCTAAATAATAAAGTGTCCCCCCCCCCCCCCCCCGGGGGTTCCTGTCACGAATTCACTGCCATGAACGTCGAATTGTAGATCCTGGCCAAGAACAGTGTCCTTCGGGCCTTCACAGAGAGGGGTCTGCTTATGTGAATTGTTTTGGGCCAAATTTATTGGTTAATCGATGAGCATTTCAACATCAACAATAGACTTGCTTTTTTTTGCAGTAAATTAGTTGCGACTCTTATGTTGTATGTTCCCCCGAGACTCTTCTGTAATAATATCCCAGTAAACATGCCGATGGTAATCCAACCATTGGTGCGACGTTGGGCCAACGTACTAATGTCCGCCTGCCCCAACATCGGGCCAACGCTGGCAAATTCTAAAAATAGCATTTCTGTGATTATCCAGTTGCCAAAAATATGGTTGGCATGCCAACCGTTGACCAACATTGGCCCAATGTTGGAATGATGTTGGCATTATGTCCCCAACATTGGCCCGATGTTGGGGCAGGTGGACATTGGTACGTTGGCCCAACGTCGCACCAATGGTTGGCAGATGGTTGGCCCAACATTGGCCCATCGTCGGCCCAACATTGGCATGTTTATGGGGATCATCCTCAGCAAAATTAGATACAGGACTTTTGTCTTCCTTTTGAGCAGTTGGCTGAGTTATTGGTGAGGTGAAATCAAAGATAAGATACGACACCTCTTGACTAGTTTCCATTGTGGTACCTGTACCAGTAACATCACCATGTACCTAGTACTGTTCTTTGATAACAGTAGCGACTGATCCAACTCTTTTTTAATAAGGGTGGGGTCTTTTTTTCGGAAGAGGTAAATTGCTTATTTTTTGATGTTCAATGGGACCAAGAGGCATTCTATTCCCTTTGGTTGGTTAGGGGTTTCGTCAGAAAACATCTTAGTGTATGAAAATACCTCTTCATCCTGCACTATATGTATGTCGTAGACTGAATTTGAAGTAGCACATCCCTACATGCTGGGGCATTTTTCTCTTCAGCATGTGTTCCAGTAGTGTTTGGTTTAGAGGGAGGTACTTCTTCAGCACTGTCATCAATACTGTCATATACCCATCTGTGATCTCCCCAATGTCTGGAAGCTTCCCAATGAAGGGCAGATCCAGTGATAGATATGGGTAGTTCTAGAAGGTTGTCGGCAATGATGAGCAGTCAATACTAGGCAGGAATCGAAATATGGCAAATATGTGATTGCATGACAGGTACATTAATTCCCAATCTGCACAAGTGTAACTTTGCATCTCTGTAGAATCTTTGGCCGGCAGCACTGTGTGGTATTCTACGTCGCTGTTTGAGCTGCGAACATAGAGCTGGCCAATTGATTCCTCTCTGATATAATGTCTGAAATGAGATAGATGTTATGTTATTTGGGAATCCTAAGTGTTGCTGCCACTCTCTGAAATATTTATTTGTCACATTTAGAGCTGATTCGGAGCTATGAGGAGCATCTTTGATTTTTGGCTGGTCAGTGGTTTAATCAAAATAGTGACGTTTCCTCCACATTAATTAGTTACTACAAATGATCTAAAGTGATGATAATCATATGTAGTTCAGCTAATGTAATGTTAAGTAATAGCCTTCTATTAAAAGGTCTGTCCTATTAGTAACCTCAAACAAGCTCCCGTAGCTGCCTGAATTTCCCCCTAGCAGTAGTAGGTCATGAAGTGAGATGGCCTCCATTTTGGATTCCACTCCTTTAGAATTTTGAGGGCCTACTTTATTGATTCTTTGGTTTCCTCCTCTAACGAACAACCCCACAATTTGATTGTCAAAATTAGTTTTCTTGCAATAAAGAAAAGTGGTAGGGCATATCTTGTATGGTACGTCGCATCTAGTAACACCATGTCGTTAGTGTACCGTGCGATTAGTTTACACAACATAGTGTTTGACATCCTCCTCTTCTTCAGTCTGTAGTATTTTCAAAGTCATCATCAGAAACAAAGCAGGATCTGAAGGAGCTGTTTTTTGGCTTTTCCTTTCTCTACTGGTCGACTTTTTGCTAAGCATTCTCTTGGTCTATCTCTGAGAATCTGGAATAGGTGGTTTGTTTAAATGTGGTGTTATGCTCTGGAATTATGGTGGCTTGTGGGTTTATTATTATGGGTCTGTTAGAGATTGTTACCTATGTTAAAAATTGAACTTATTAAGATAATGATTTGCATATTTTCAATGTTTTTTTCCAAAAAATCTTAGACATTGCTGTGAGGGTAGGCCGACTTTTGTGTTGCTAAATGCATTCCTCATCAGAAGATCCTTTTAACAATATATACTTGGTAGAGGCTATATTGACACAATGATATCTTAGTAATAGCTCCTCGAGGGACTGGCAGGGATTCAAATTTATTGCACCCACCTCTTTGGGTGACCACATGGTCATAGAAATTAACTAGATTAGAACATGCAAACGAAGTTTTAGAATTCATGAGGCACTGTTGTCTTATAGATGTGAAATATATTTTAAAGAACTTCTGATCTGTCAAGGCACTAACTCACCTAGGCTTCCAAATCGAAGTGGTGTAGAGTAGATTACAAATTTCTGCTGATTTTTGAATTCACAAATTAGTGTATAATATACCAATATGACATCCCTGTGGGATATTGTGAACATGAATTTCTAAACTATCATGTTGGCAACCCCACAGAGGTGTCATATTTGTTTTATTAGACCGTACCCCCCCTCCTCAGCCCCATGCACCCACAATCCATGACAAACTTACAATAATCAAATTGTTTTCAAAATGTTTAATGACTTTTAAACATCTACAGTCATATAAGGTCAACAGTGTGAATATCAACAGTCATATATGGTCAACAATGCGAAAGGTCACTCATTTTGCTACTGTGATATTTGACCTTGTGTAATTAACTACTTATAATGATTATAAGTTCATGGTAACATTGCAGTTACTGGTACTTGGTGCGAACATCATGTCTCTCACTAGAATTTAGATCAAATATGTTTGTATGAGATATTCGACCATCTGTAATTAACTACTTACAATAATTAGAGTACATGGTAACATTGCAATTACTGAGAGTTAATTGACTGTGAACTAGTGTAACAAACTGTAAACTTAACTGTAACTAAAGCCAATAGCTTTCCGGCAGAGCAGTAACTTAGCAACCAGTTTATCACCTGCATGCTGACCTACTTTAGGCTCACTTCCAACACAATGCCATCTGGAGACAGCAGCGGAAATTAAAGAGTACACTCGGATTGAGCTGACCTAATTCAACCTACTTTTAAGGGAGCTTTTGTTATATCTCCCTAGGCAGATAAAACGTTAGCTCCCTCGTTTAAGGAATTGAGTTTCACAACATATTTGGGCCATATTTCTAGACCAAAATCAGAAAACAGTATCTTCAAGTGAGGTACAATAATAGAGACCATAAGCTGGTGGGCAACCTGATGCCGCAAAGGGCCCACCTCATGGTATGAAATAGGAGTTGTCACCTCCCATTGGGAACCTAAGCTGATGTGACACCCTGCTCGCCTCATTTATAGAGTCAGCACAAACACATGTGTGGATTTAAAATAAATAATATTTATTAATAGTAAATAATGATTTTTACTATATACAAATAGTACATATATATACAGCAATATACATCATCATGTTTATATTATATTACAGATGGATACTTTATTTATTGGTGACAATAAATATATAATGACCTTAATCATATAATACCCGACAGTACATAGCATATATAATTAATAGTATAGCATATATAAATGCTTAAGTATTTTATGTTTTAGTATAACAGTTGATATTTTTATACATTAAAGATAAATTGATCAAGCCTGCAATATTTAACAACCTAAAAAGAACTTATAATTGTGGCATGACCTGAAATAGCGCCCAATGTCAAAACTATGCCAAAATAATTATTCAAAAAGGGAGGGAGGGAAGGGTGTTTATAATTTTTTGACCATTTCCGTGTCTGCAGGCGCTGTTGTCAATGAACAGCGTCCAACAGAACGAACGTGACCCACCCACAACCCTGATTGGCTAAAAGTAGATCACGTGACTCACTACTGACGTACAGGAAGTGAGTCTCGTGAACACAGGCATGTGTGCCTCTATAAACCTGATCGTTGCACGATCACTGTTTTATAGAGTCAGCACAAACACATGTGTGGATTTAAAATAAATAATATTTATTAATAGTAAATAATGATTTTTACTATATACAAATAGTACATATATATACAGCAATATACATCATCATGTTTATATTATATTACAGATGGATACTTTATTTATTGGTGACAATAAATATATAATGACCTTAATCATATAATACCCGACAGTACATAGCATATATAATTAATAGTATAGCATATATAAATGCTTAAGTATTTTATGTTTTAGTATAACAGTTGATATTTTTATACATTAAAGATAAATTGATCAAGCCTGCAATATTTAACAACCTAAAAAGGACTTATAATTGTGGCATGACCTGAAATAGCGCCATAAGGAGTTATGTGCGACATAACGACTGGAATGCCACAAATAAAGTACAAAAGGAAAACACACTGTCGCACTACTGTGGCAGTGTGACAAACTTAGGGCGAATATAATCACGAAAAGCTGTGCTTTTCCACCTGCCGGAAATGCGGATAATTTCCTCAGAAAAATTCCTTGAAGCTAACTCAGTAGTTCTGCCTATCCTGAAAGAATGAGTATTGTATCTCCCTTTTAAACCTGTCAACTCTAGACATTGTTTCAAAATATTTGTGAATTGGGATCTATTGATTGGTTTACCGTTTTGCGTAATGAACAATAAGCCATCAGATGTACCTCGTTTGTTCAAATAGTTATCCATAGCTTGAACAGGACAGTTTGAAAGATCTTGATGAGGGAGTAATTGAAAAGTTTGTGTACAATGTGCACTATCCCAGTAAACATGCCGATGGTAATCCAACCATTGGTGCGACGTTGGGCCAACGTACTAATGTCCGCCTGCCCCAACATCGGGCCAACGCTGGCAAATTCTAAAAATAGCATTTCTGTGATTATCCAGTTGCCAAAAATATGGTTGGCATGCCAACCGTTGACCAACATTGGCCCAATGTTGGAATGATGTTGGCATTATGTCCCCAACATTGGCCCGATGTTGGGGCAGGTGGACATTGGTACGTTGGCCCAACGTCGCACCAATGGTTGGCAGATGGTTGGCCCAACATTGGCCCATCGTCGGCCCAACATTGGCATGTTTATGGGGATGTTTATACGATAAAAATTTGATGAAATATGCACCTTCAAATTTTTTGATTTGATTAAACCTTAAAGTATGCTTATCTGTATTTGTATATACCACTTCACCACATCTGAGTGAAGCATAATAGGTGAGCAGGAATAACGCTTTAAAAAGTGTTCTGAGATAGTGGCAACTCAGGCAGAATGGAATAGCATCTATGATGCTGTAAAGTAAAAACTTGTCAATAGGTTGTAAACGTTCTGTCTGTGAATTAGTTGATAAATATTTTATACCCTCTAAAGTTTTTCTAACAAAGAAAGTATGCGTGTGGTCTGATTGGTTTAACAGTTTGTGCACGAACGAGATAGCAGACATGTGCGAAGTAATATATTGATGTTTATAACCCTTACTTTCTAAATATATAGCAAACAATGCAAGTGTTTCTTCCTTAACTGGCACGCTAAAATCTATATTTAATTGACACGTTATAAAATTGATAAGAGAGTTCCAGCATCTAAGGTAACTTTTACCTGTGGTTGGTGCCAACGAAGCTTGTAATATCTCGTCTAATCTAAGCTGAAGTTTTGCGGTAGCAACTGTTGCGGGATAATCAATGGATGCCTTTGCATATTGAATTTTCCTAACATAACCGATGATACCTGTTGTCGAGAAATAGCATCACATAAATTATTATCCAAGCCTGGTATATGTTGTACATGTAAAGATAAGTTGTTATTCAGCAATACAAGTACGAAAGGGCGAACTATCTTCATCACTATAGGGCAGTTACTTGTTTGCTTATTTAGAATATGGACTACTGCCATGTTATCAGTATGGAAAATTACTTTTGAGTTACGCAATTTGTGTGCAAACATTGAAATTGCAATGTAAATTGGATATAGCTCTAGAATAGTAACATTAAGGTGTTGCCAATTAATTGGCCATAAACCTTCTATCCATGAAGACCCAAACGTAATGCCGAAACCAGATTTAGATGCATCCGAGAAGAAATGTAAAGCTTCGGAATTGGCATAATGAGGCTCACGGATGAAAGATTGACCATTATAACTGGATAAAAACTGCAACCACATTTGTAAATCCTGCTTTACTCCTTTGGTCAAGCGAACAAAGTAGAACGGCTTTGTTATACCTTTGGTCAAGTCGTACATTCTACGAAGGAAAGCTTTACCAGTTGTTACGACTGTAGTTGCAAATTGCAGCTTGCCCGTAAGTGATTTTAAATCTCGTAATGTGATTTTTGACATGAGAAGGGCCTGTTTTACATCCTCAGTATATTGAGCAATTTTGTCTGGGGGCAGTTGAGCAATCATTTGTATAGAGTTCAGTTGTATGCCTAGGAAAGTTATAACGTTGGTTGGCCCTTCGGTTTTGTGTACTGCCAACGGAACACCAACGTCAGAACAAAGTTTAATGAAAGCTTGTAGAGATTTGGCACATTTGTTGTAGTCAGATTCAATGAACATGAAATCATCTAAGATTTTTACTACATTGTGGACACCAAATTTGTTTTCCAGTATCCATTTTAATGCGGTGGAGAAACGTTCAAAACTTTTACATGAAGATGCACAGCCCATCGGTAAACAACGGTCATAATAGTAACCTTGAAAGAAAAATCCAGTTAAATGATAATCTTTTGGAGAGATAGGAATGAGCCTAAAAGCTTCTGAAATATCACTTCTAGCCATATAGGCAGGATGACTGACGTTTTGAATGATTTTGATTGAATCTTTCAATGATGCATATTGAACCGTGGCTTCATCCCTAGGTATATTGGTGTTTACAGATCTTCCATCATAGGGGAAAGAGAGATTATGCAGAATACGATATTTCCCTGATTCTTTCTTTTCTCTTAGTGCTAACGGCGAGCACTTGAAATTTTCATAAGGTGGCTTGTTAAAAGGGCCAGCAAAACGCCCTAAATTTAATTCACTTTGTACCTTTTGATGCACAACTTCAGTATTGGATGATACAGAAGCAGAATTATTGGAGGAAAGTGGTGATTCTTCATCTTGAGAGTTAATGGAAAAACCTGTTTTGAAACCTTTGATAATATAATCTTTATCATCGTATCCTTCCAAATATTCACCAAGTTTATCTATTATTATAGGGCTTGGTAGTTTTGAAGTCACTTGCAGCTGTCTGGTGACTGGTTTGATTTTGTTCTGCTTTTGCATGGCACTGAAGGTATGTGGGATGTGGTCTACTACATTTTGGACATTGGTGTTTATAACGGCAATTTTGGGTTTCACACCTGACACCTTGCTTGTGATACTTGAAACAGTATCCTGGTGGGATCTTTGGTTGAGCTCCGGCTGAGCGAAAGGGCTGATTGCTGGAAAAATTTTGTTTCGGGTTATTGCGAAAAGCACGTAACTCAAGATCCTGTCGAACATTTGACCATGAACATACTGAATGTTCGCGATCCAATCTGAATTGCCTATCATAGTACTGCCAGTTAACATTATGTCTCATGAGATCTTTAATGTGCTGGCTATAAGAGAGGAGGTCAGTAATTTCATTTGGATATTTTTGGATGTAGACTGCCAAAAAAATATCAAATGCCTGCGACCATTCACGTTCAGACAAGGTTCTTTTCTTATTCGGTGTTAGGTTTAAATGAGGTTGATTGGAGTGATCGAAAATGCCAAGTGTGTAAGAAGTAGATTGAGAGGGGTAAAGAATGTCATATAAATCTACAAATTTATGAGCCCAGATCTTTTGTTTCAACGTATCTTTAACGCTAGTGCCTATAGGCAATCCTGAGCTGAATACAGGTTTATGACTAGGTGTCCCGATTGTCAGGGACAAATTGGAAAACTCATTATTTTCATCTAAATTCTTTGTTAATATACTATTGCTTAAAGGAAGGCCAGTGCCAACCCCTGAGCTAGTTGCAGTATACAAAGAGGAGATACCTCCTTGCAGATTTGTACTAACGGGAAGGCAAGTGCCAGTCCCTGCACTATCTGTAGGAAACAAAGAAGAGTTACCTGTATGTTGATTGGTGGTAACGGGGTGGCTAGTACCAGCTCCGCTAGTATATGTCGATCGGATTTGTTGATTAGTGTAACGAGAAGAATCGCCTATCTGTGTTTGGTGATTGCCAGAGAGGCTAGTGCCAACTCTTATGCAACTGTCTGTATTTTCGTTAAATTGGCGAGGGAGACAAGTGCCAGCCCTCGCATGAACATTAGATTCTTCTTGTGCTGGATGAGGGAGGCAAGTGCCAGCCCTTGGTTGACTTTCTTGTAGCAATGATAGAGTGGCAGTAAGATCAGCATCTCTACTGCTTTCATCGGGTACTCTGTGCGTTGTCTCAGAGGGTTGTATAATATCATTACTGACGATATCACACTGTCCTGCTTGTTGAGTTGTGCGGCAAGTGCCATCCACAACCGGGAGATTACGAGCAGTTGAAAGAGTAGAGATGATGGCAGCTATCTGGCTGGACATTTGCGTTTGCTGAGTTGCCATATTCTGAACAATATTGGCGAGCGAACGTAGGTCAACATTGTCCGGAATACTTGTTTCAGTTGTGTCACCAGTATCGTTATTGAGATCTGTATTTTCAGAGACTGGATCCTGTTCTGGAACTTCACTTTGAGCATTTTGAGATGTGGTTTTGCGATTTGTTGATTTGCAGTGTTTGCCACTTGCCTGGTTGTTGACAAACCTTGATGGCAGTTTGCGTTTTCTTGAAGAAGCGCGAATCATGTTTAGGATCTGTTAAATGATAGTTTGATAAACAAAGAGTGTATTAATACAGCAATAAACTAATCAATTGCATTATAGCAACAAATAAATGCAGTAGTTTAAAGTACTGACAATGAAATAATAAGCCAACAGCGGTGGCATTATAGACTGAAGGCAAGCGGCCTACTGACAATAAAATATAAGCCAACAGCAGTGGCATTATATACTAAAGGCAAGCAGCCATAGCACAAATGTGTTAATAGAAATAAATACAATATTGTCTAAAATAATGCACTTGTAGCATGGATGAAATTAGACACCTACAGTGTGTCAATGATTATAATAATACACTTGTAGTGTAAAATCAAAATAATACACCTACAGCGGAGATGTAAAATAGTGCATACATGGCAATGATTATAGTAATAATACACTTGTAGTGTTAAATAGATATAGATATAAATTAATAAACCTACAGCGGAGGAGTAGAAATAGTGTTTATATGACATAGAATAGTATAATACACCTGCAGCAGGTGTACATAATAAAAATATAACAGAGTATTGCACCTACAGCGGAGGTTCATACTTATTGCAAATAAGGCATTGCTTAATTAAATAGACCTACAGCGGAGGTGCAAGTAGAAAATGTGTCAAATAATAAACATTATATTTAGAAGTAAAATTAAAGAAATTAGGAAATTATTGTTAATGAATATGTTAAGTGAATTGTAGTTAACCAACTAACAATGATATATACTGAGGTAAGATTATTGTTAATGAAGTTAAAAGAGGATGTAACCCATACATATATAATTTTTTGACCATTTCCGTGTCTGCGGGCGCTGTTGTCAATGAACAGCGTCCAACAGAACGAACGTGACCCACCTACAACCCTGATTGGCTAAAAGTAGATCACGTGACTCACTACTGACGTACAGGAAGTGAGTCTCGTGAACACAGGCATGTGTGCCTCTATAAACCTGATCGTTGCACGATCACTGTTTAAAGAAGTGGGATGTGTGGATCTACCTATGGATACCCTGCATCTAAAATATCCCTTGGTCCTCTTTGGGTCTAAATATAGGCTCTGCTCATACTCTCCTTTTTCTCCTTTTACCTAGAATAATTATGCTTTCTTTGTCATTGTTCTTCAACAGTGTCAAAGGACCACTTTTTGGTAATATTTTTATTGCACTAAATGACATTTGTGTGTAGATGTGCCTTCAAACACTCATTCATTCCTTCATTGCCATCCTCTAAGGCATCTAACAGCAGCTCCGAATCTGCGTCATCATCTGCTATGTTTGGTTCTTGCTGTTGGGCCATATCTGAAGCGGCAAGTTTTCCCTTCCTGATGCCATCTTCAATACATAAGTGAATGAGTTTATCCAATGGGCATTCATTAGGTTTGCTAGCAAAATGGACATCTGAATCATCCTTACGCCTCTTTGTTTGTTGCAAGTCAGAATGGTTTAACGTGAGGCCTGCAACAGCACCCATCTCCCTAAGCTGCCTAAGGAAATGACTACTGTGTTCAGAAATAAAGTAATACTTCTGTACAGCTCAAGGTTTTGAGCTAAACCCATTTGTTCCACCAGGTGTCTTTGTTGAGTTTTCTTAACAGTCTTTTCCACAGTATCTTCCTGAAAGGCCTGCTTACGCTAATTTGTACGGAGAATCTAACCTACATGAATTGGTGATTCCCAGAGGGGTGGTTTCAATTCAACTGGGACATATTGCCTCCTTCATTGTCACCAATCCTTGTTTTAATAACATTAAATGCTAGTTTCTGATCATCGTTATGTTTATCAATATTGTGGAGGAAGAAAAGACCAACATCCCCCCTTATCTCTTCAGCAGTAACATCCATACAGTTACGTCCCTCTTCATTTAAAGGAGGAAGCCCAAAACCTACTGTTGTACGCAGGCAGGAATGCCATAGGTCGTAACGATCTCGTAGTATTACAAACTCGTTACATGCTCAGAATGATTTTGTAACGAGCACGTTTTACGATCATTGTATTCACATGTACGTTACGAGCTCGTGAATATTTTTTTCAGCAATCGTTACGATGACGTATTTCCATGTACGTATCGTCATCGTAAAGTTAGACTTGTTGAACTCATAATGATGTCGTGATTTTTTAACAACGTTACGTGCTCGTAAATATTCTAAAACGGATGACGTTACGAGCTCGTTAATTTTTTTTCCTTTTTGAGCACTTTTTTGGCTTTTTATGGTAAAATGCAGGATTTATAGTAGGTCATTGAACTTAAGTTTTGGAAATGGTCACTTTGTTGAAGTTAGATGTTATATGAAGTTAGATGTTTTAGACAGGATATATTGTTAGACCTTGCGGTTCTGGATAATGTAATTCATTGATGTTCCTCATTGGATACATATTTCAGCATTTTAACTTTTGTTTCAAACTTAGCACAGTTGGATTATTAGATAGAATAAAGGATAACAACATGAATATTCTTTATAAATGTGTTTATTTCCATGATTTGGACATTTACATAGGTAGGCAATGTATACATTGGTGATGAAGATGATTAGATGAGTGAAATGAAATCAAATAATTCAATTTTAACATGGAAATATTGGTTTCAGTTTTAAGTACCTAATGAACATGTGGTCATAGTCAACCTAGAATGTTCATCCTTGTCCCCACAAGCCCTGACAGATTTATTATGTGCGATCGAGGAGGCGGAGGTCTGAATGCTGCCATGAGCCACTACCCCTTATACCCTAGGATATCTACCTCTCCACCTTACACAATGTATCCTGTGGGGGGAGACGGACCCTTGAAGTGTACAAGGGAGACATTCAGAAGTCTTGCCTAAAGGACAAGGCAACTTACAGACGCTACCATTAATTTTGGCACTTAAAAGCTTGATTCCAAAAACCATATTTTCATGTAATGTGTGTTTAATGATTTTACTGTTTTACTGATTTACATCGTTACTGTTTATCCATTTGAAATTTCTAAAAGTTCTACATTGCATTACAATTATTTATTCTATAATTTGCCATTTCAATTTAACTTTAGGTGTAAAATAGTGTAGAGTAGCATAGAGTAACACAAATGCTAGTTTAATCTCCAGCATACAGAGGAAAGGAAAATATTCTACCTTTTGATGGTGCATTTGCAAGAAGTCAGATGAGTATTCTTTTAACATTTTTCTGATATTTATTAAAATACAAACATGAATTTTTAGAAAATTTCAACGTGCCTGATTGAAGATGCAGAAAAGCTTCTTGGATATCTTTTTGTTTTTCAGAATGAAGCAGAATTTTATGAATTATTTGATGTCGGTAAGTCTAATATAGGTAACAAGGTAAAAGGTTACTATTCTAAGATAAGTAGCAGAATTGATTCTTTTTGTATTTATTTAAGATGTGTAAGCTGCATTGACTTTTGATCTCTTACTTTTAATGTTCATATTTTGAATGGATTAATAAAGTAATGATTATGTTCGGAGTTGTGCTTGACTTTCTTCATATTTACTTCAATGTCAGATTGCTCTAGTCTAGTAGCTGTTGGTAATGCTTTCACAGAGCACTTTCCTCCAGAGCAATCATGAATAACTGACAGGTGATATGAAATGTGATGGGATGGAATGGAGATGATTTAATTAAGTATAGAAATACATTGATGATCTTCAGCAATGTTGTCTTCATGATTATGCAGATGAGCCATTTGAATTCTAGCTGTTGTGATGCTGTTGCTACTGTAAGCCTTCATGAAGATTCCATGCTAGAAAAATGAAAAAAAAGGTTGCTTTAAATTTGCTAAATGTTGAGTTTGAAGCATGAGAGTAAGTCTTTGATTAAGTTATATTTGGGTTGTAGACTTCATTTGATAATAGCGTAGGTGAGAGCTGACACCCATTAGTTCTTCATTAATCTCTTAATTCAAAACTTCACTCATGTTGGACTAAACCACCCACCCTATACCATTCAATCAAGGAATCATAATTATAATCCAATTGAGTCCATTGAACGGACCTCATTATTCTAACAACACTAATGTGGTAAGAATTGTAACTGCTATTTGTGTATGACCAATCAAATCTGACTGTGATAGGTAATTTATGTGTGTTACATACACAGTTATATAGGTGGTAAGGCGTTACATATCTACTAACTGATATGCATGCTAGCTGAAGTTGCTTTGTTTTTTATTCAAACTGATATGAATAATTAAAAATTTACATTTAACTATTTAAGAAGACATGATGAGTCTATATTTAACATGTTTCCTAAAACCTTACCTTAGTTTCACCATTGTGAGTATATGTCACGTGCTGCCCTGCATGTACCGCTTCTCCATTTCTGCATATAACAGTGCGGAACTCAGCCACTTTTTGACCATTGACACCAACCTTGAAAGATTAATCATTAATAACTTTAGGTATATAGCAAGATTGACCTGTTGGTTAAAAAGTTATTTTTATCAATTGTCATTGAGTTATTTTTAATAGACCTATTTCCATGTGCATATCTGCCATTTCTGTTCCTGTTCTTTCTTGATTACATCTCTTTTACGGTGGAAATAATTGAGTTTTCTCTATTATCAAGAATTACTTAAATGTTGTTATGTTACAAAAATGCTCATACCAAATGAGCTTTCAATAAGTTGTAGCTCTATATTCTTTGATCACTTGAAATGAATGCAGCATTTTGATTTCAAGATTGTGTGATTTGAAAGGCACATTATTGCAATACTCTACAGATACCCACCTGATATTTCACTCTGTTGTTGTGGTCTCTTGAGGCATTTCTTACAGTGCCTGTTTTTTTGTCAGTCACCTGTGAGAGGCCCAGGTAGTTTGTGATTTGTTTAATTGCTGCAGTGTTGAGAACATTCCTTGATGCCTGCAGCCTGAAATGATTTAAACATGTCTGCTATTTAAGGTTATGCACTAATAGTACTTAAGTAATGTATTTCAACATATTTCTTATAGTGTTCTTTTATGACTTAAATTATGCACTTATTTTCATTTGACCAGTATGTAATCAAGGTAGATATGTTGATTTGTATTGTAACCATAGACCTAAAGTATCCTTTGCAAAGAGGTGCAGTGTTGAAAAAGTGCATATGTAAAATATGTATCAACATTCAGGTTATCACTTAATTTCCAAATTATCATTTTTTTTATCTTAATGACATAACTTTATCAACTTGTCAATAAATAGTAGAGTATAGAGTAATATAGATAGAAACTGTATTTTCCCTGAAATGCACAGCTTAAACAGTCAAATTCTTTTAATGAATAAACATGTCCACTTAATCATTCATAAACCAGAGATATCCTTTTTAGGTATCAATCTCCAGTTGCTACGAGCATGAAAGGAGTAATTTAATCATACCACTCTCCATGCTTCAGGTATCCTCCTGACAATGTGTGGTGTAGCAGTTCTCTATTGACAAACTGCCTGGAGAGGTCCCTGCCTCTGGCCTGTTGGTTTTGAATAAAAAGGTGATTCCTTATCACACCATGATTCTTCTCAAAGGCATCTTCACACATTGCATCTAGGAGTCTATGCCTTTTAATAGAGTCTACCTGAAAAGTTAAAATAGAATGCTGGAAATAATAAAATGCAACAAATTGAAGGTTAATGCTAATATTAGTTTACTACAAGGCAGCATAAGTCTAAAGCATATCATATTGTTAGGATGGATGTAACCGTAATACTATTAATCATTATATATATTGATTATAACTAGGCTATGTTTTACTTGAGATTTTTGAAAGGGGTAATGTCTGTTCATTGCAGCTGCCCAGCATGGCTGACCCCATTTCCATTGACCTAACAACTATGCTTTAAACATAGGAACTACAGTTTAACTTTCACCAGAACCAATCTCTTATCGGAATATTTTTATAGGTTTGAATTATTTATACTACTAATTGTACCTACCACGTGGAGAGCTATGTGGGCTTTCGGTTTTGCTGCAAGTTTAGGACACATTGCTTGTAGGTTTGACACGTAATTGGTAATCTTCTGGTTAAGTAATGCACATGCAGATGCATTGTAATTGGTGGTGTTATTGATGTACTTATTTATCTGAAAGTAAATTGGTCAATGTTTATAATTCATATTTATATTCAGACACTGACATAGACACACATATCCCTCCTAATGCAAATTGTGCATATACACATGCATTGGAATATTTTCTTAGTGATGCAATCAGACATGTATGCATGCAAAATGATCAAATCCTTTCAAGGAGATACCAAACAATCTGAATAGTAAGGTACCCAATAGATAAGGAAATGGACTGTTGGAATGTTGTCCATGAGAAGAGGATATTTTAGTATGAGAAGTTTTATTCAGGACTTTGTTGCCTCAATAACAATCTGAGTGACACCAGGGATATATGTGTGTGTTTGTTATGTTCTTATTTTGAACATTTAACTATAACCGTGACTGCATATTGTATGTATGCTCTTTCACTTTATGCTAAAATAAGTTTGTTACCCTCAGTATAGCATTTTCTCATTTACAAACATCTATAACTGTCTTGAAGGATATATAATCATGTATGTGAGCGAGTGAGACTTTCGGGGTGCGTGGAAATGAAAATAAATAGTATGTCAATTCACCTCTGCAAGCATGCAAACAAGCTGTAGGTAGTCATTACTTAATCCAGCATATTTTAAGTTGTATGGCGCAAGCTGTATCTGAAGGGAAAGTTGTACAGTAGTATTAAGTCATTAACATTAGGGCATAATTACTTTATTTCATGGTATAATGATGAGGCCATAAGTTGTGGAATGTTATGATACAGTTTCCTAAATAATTTTCCTTGCTGTCAATGCCCATTGCCAATGAACTGAGTAATGGTTATTTTAAAGTTTCCATTTGGTTTTGATTAAGTATCCCTTAACCCTGCTCTTGCTAACACCGGATATATCCGGTGCTACATATCTTGCCTGTGTGACCAACACCGGATATATCTGGTCTTTGGGTACCCTTCCACTTAGCAAAATAAAAACTACATACTTAGGTCGATTAAGGGGTATTGAATTATACTAGATATCTAGGTTTTACCTTTTACTATGTTTCTATTTCAGTTTGTGAAGCACATTATTGAAACAGTAATAGAAATTTATGAAATCCTTCTGATTTGGTGGGTAGACCCACAATATCCCTGTGGACAAGAGATGTTTCTAGACTTCTGTTCTGTTGATAGCTGGTCAAAGCAGAATCTGATCAAGTGTTTCACTAGACCAAGGTAGAGTAGGTGCATCACACCAATGGGCATTACTCTGAAAGTTAGATGATTTTTACCTTACAATCAGTTATCACAGTAGATGTTATTTAACCTAAGTAAGCTAAAGACAAAGAAATGCAATTCTAAATAGATTTTTGTTGTGCCAACTTTGAATCAATGTTTTAAGAAGTTAAACTATTAAAACTCTTAGTAATTATTTATGATTTGAGTGGATGATAGAAATTTGATACTCCAGACATGGATTTTTGGCCAATACAAAACCTGATTAGATATGGTTCCCATGAGTGAGTAGGCTATTGAATTAGCAGTAATATCGAACAATCGGCTTAACTTGCCATAAGTCCAGCAACCATGACAAGTCTCATAACAAAGACCACTCAGCTGTTCTATTCCATGAAGTTTAAATATTTAGGTTTGGTCAGTTTCAGTTTTACTTACTTATAAGGATCAATCATTTTGAATAGATCATTTAGATGTCCTCTCACACCATGCAATGTAGTTAGTTTAGAATTTTCTTCAACATTTGCATTCTGGATTTGTCTAATGACGTCCAATGTGTCTGATCTAGTACGCGGCTGGCCTATGTGGCCACAATTGTCCTTGCTAACCTGTGAATATTAGAATGTTTATATCTTCTACATTTGTTTCACTAATTATATTAAGATATTAGCATCACTGTAATTGTATGCCAATAAGTTATGAAAAGATTTTAAAATTTATCTGTAATTAGAAATGTCAGAGAGGTGTATGTTGAAATATTAAATCTTAATTTTTACCTATTTTTGTTGCTTAACATTTGTACTTTGTAATGCAATGCTATTTAACATTGATACCTGCTTTGGAACAAAAAGTGATTGTTGAAATTTATTTCATTTATGCTAAAGATTTTTTGCCTCTAACTTGTAAATGTATAGTTACCTTACAAAATGGGCACATTTTCTTTGCGGAATATCCAAGGTGGTTTGTTAATTCTGATGAACCGTGCCAATCTGTAATTATAGCTGCTAAGGATGTGGGTACTTGAACCTCTTTCTTTTGACTGATGTCATAAGCAACAGTGTATGACCTGCAATGTGACGTTTCTATGGTTTTAAAGTTCTGGATACGAAGACTTTCATCAAGATCACACAAAAGGTCATTTCTACTTGTTTCCTCAAAAATGTCCCAGACAAACCTTGTCTTCTTTCATAAAGAAAATCTTATTTCAGGTTGTCAAGAATGGTGGTATACAAAAGTAAAGGTCGTGATGGTTCACAAAAATGTTAAATAGTAACAAAGAAGTCCTCTTGAAAGAGGCTGGACTTTGAGTGCCTTCATTCAAGCAATGAAACCATTCATTGTCAACCTGAAAGAGATTTGAGAGTTTACAACATTGTTTAAAAGTTTCACATACATAACCATTACCTGTCCTCAAATCTTCAAACTGCTTACTCCAGATGTGAGGTGCAATAAAAGACGAAGATAGAAAGTTTCACCTTGACTTGGATGTACAATTACTACTCGTCCAATTACATGGTTTTCCATACCTTGTTTTTAGAATAATGAATGGGAAAATTAGGGTAAAGTATTTCAGAAGCAATGATATCTTCAACATTTTTGTCAAAGTATGCTGTCAACTTGGTAGCAGTCAAATAATTAAGTGCTCTTTCTGCATTACTGGATAAAAAAGAACCACTTGCTCCTCAGGTAAATGAAAAAAAGCCCACTTACACTATCTCAGCTCAAACCATCCACAGATGATTGCATCATTGCTGCCTTTCTCACTGCCACCCCATGCTTCAATGCCAAATCTATGAAAACCACCTTTTTGCTAGAGTAGCCTTTAAAGTGAGTTGATCTACAGTCTCCTACCAACTACACAACTCTCGAGCGTCATTCATCTCTTCTTCACTCTCTGCCACTGATATCTGAGTAAATGAGACGTCAACTTCCCCATAAACATGCCAATGTTGGGCCGATGATGGGCCAATGTTGGGCCAACCATCTGCCAACCATTGGTGCGACGTTGGGCCAACGTACCAATGTCCACCTGCCCCAACATCGGGCCAATGTTGGGGACATAATGCCAACATCATTCCAACATTGGGCCAATGTTGGTCAACGGTTGGCATGCCAACCATATTTTTGGCAACTGGATAATCACAGAAATGCTATTTTTAGAATTTGCCAGCGTTGGCCCGATGTTGGGGCAGGCGGACATTAGTACGTTGGCCCAACGTCGCACCAATGGTTGGATTACCATCGGCATGTTTACTGGGTTTAGGAGAATATATATCTATATCAACAAATTTTCAAAACTCAAGCGCTCAGGTTATTTTAAGACTAAATGCTCGAGTTGGTTGTACTTGTAATTTGCAACTTTGAACAAGGCTTCTTGTGCAGGGTCAGCAGGGGGTGCTGCAGCTGGCTGGGGATCATCCTCCCGCTGATGCCTGTCACAGGCGTACCTGCCATGGCAAGCACCTCTGTGGTTAGCTTATCCCTGGTCGCTAGCTGCACTTTAATTGCAGTGCTTTGATCCTTGGATGCAACGCAGCTGCAATTTTGAAGTTGAAATCATCGAAGGGGCGTTTTTCAATATTTGTCTTCATGGCCTTCTTCATCTTTCGAATGTTGCCAGGATTGAGTGGCAGCATTGCGATTACCTGCAGCAGCTTGATTAGGCAGCGCAGCACTTCGTTGAACGTCGGTGACCTCTCCGCAGATAATTATGTGGAACCTTGCTCTCCTGAATGGCTGGACTTTGAGTGCCTTCATTCAAGCAATCAAACCAATTATTGTCGTCCTGAAAGAGATTGAGGAGTTTACAACATTGTTTAAAAGTTTCACATACATAACCATTAACTGTCCTCAATTCTTTGAACTGCTTGCTCCAGATGTGTGGTGAAATAAAAGACGAAGATAGAAAGTTTCACCTTGATTTGGATGTACAATCACTACTCACCTAATTACATGGTTTTCCATACCTTGTTTTTAGAATCCCAAGTATAATGAACTGGAAAATTAGGGTAATGTATTACAGAAGCACTGATATTTTCCACATTTTTGTCAAAGTATGCTTTCAATTTGGTAGCAGTCAAAGAATTAAGTGCTCGTTCTGTATTACTTGGATGAAAAAGAACCACTTGCTCATCTGGTAAATGAAAAAAAGCCTTTGCCCACTTACACCATCTCAGCTCAAGCCATCCATAGATGATTGCATCATTGCTGCCTTTCTCACTGCCACCCCATGCTTCAATGCCAGTTCTATAAAAAACACCTTTTTGCTAGAGTAGCCTTTTAAGTGAGTTGATCTACAGTCTCCTACCAACTACGCAACTCTCGAGCGTCATTCATCTCTTTTTCACTCTCTGCCACTGATATTTGAGTAAATGAAACGTCAACTTTAGGAAAATATATATCTATATCAACAAATTTTCAAAACTCAAGTGCTCAGGTTATTTTAAGACCAAATGCTCGAGTTGGTTGTACTTGAAATTTGCAACTAACAAGTCTTCTTCTTGTGCAGGGTCAGCAGGGGGTGCTGCAGCTGGCTGGGGATCATCCTCCCGCTGATGCGTGTCACAGGCGTATACCTGCCATGGCAAGCACCTCTGTGGTCAGCTTATCCCTGGTCGCTAGCTGCACTTTAGTTAGACGAAAGTTATTTGATTGTTTCTTTTAGCTGATCCTTCAAGTGAACCAAGGCAGCATGGTCTTACCCAGGATTTCGAAACAGTGGGTCAAAACTGAATTTTTATGAAATTTGAGTGGTCAAAAGTCAGTAATCCAATCTACAAAATTAATCACACAAACCCTATATACTCACGTAGCATGAGAATTGCTTCACATCATCATTCTATGTACCTAATGTCTTGTATCAGTGAAACTTTTGAAATGGTTGTGACATGCTCCACTTTTCTCAAGCAGGTGGGTTGTCTAAGGACTGGAGAGCTTGTTCATTGTGTGGTAGATCCATATTTCGTATTCACTCTACTTTTAACACTTGATAACCAGCATGTCTAAATGGTCAGAAAGACAACTGTATAATCTTATTATTAGGCATGAAGAAAGTCAAGTAGGTATAAAAACATATTTAATAGTTCTTCATTTAAAAAGTCGAAATTGAAAAATACTTCATTCATAATTGTTACATCTGATACATAGTCTTAGCCCATCTGGGTGTCATTTGGACACCAAAACCCTCAAAAATTACTCTTCAAGACAGTGTTCAGTGGATATGATTCTGGATATACATGGGGCATAAGGGAAAGTTACCAGTCACTTGGGTTTAGACTGGGGTTTGGCTGGTACTCTGGTTTCCCCTAAATCCACTATAATTTGGGATTAGCCTAGACACTTAGGATTTTACCTTATTATTCTATGTAAACCAATGCTCCGACTTACACAGGTCATGTGGCCTACTGACTGTTGACTATTAAATTCATACAATTGCCAATGAAGGAGATTATTTATACACACATTTTTATAACTTCCCACACCAGCATATGTACTGCAGTGCCATCTACCGAAAAGGTCTGAATACGGCCAAGGTTGGATGTGATGTGGATATGACAGGCCTTCCTATATATCAAACTTACAATTTTCATAAGGAGTATTAACTTCAAACCTTTTATCTCTCACATTTATCAAGGGAAAAGATCTGTTAACCTCCCAATGCTAAGGCTGTTTTCATCCAAAGCACAATGTTTTAGTCATTTTTCAGCTTTTTTGCATCATTTTGTATTCATGAAATTACCAACTAGCAGCATAAGGGTTAATTATATCCATTCTCTTCTCAGTCAGGACTAATAGAAGTCCTGTGTCTGTATGACTGATTGTTTACAACTACCATGCACTTATAAATGTTATTGGAGGACTTAAACTTTCACTGTTTTTTTTCAAATCAAAAGAATTCTTAAATATTTGGATATGGATGGTATTGTATGATGGATAGCACCAAGATAAAAAAATTCATTACATGTACCGGTATTTGTTTATTGCAAAATTTTATGTTTAGGATTACAATCAGGCAGGGAAGTACTTCAATTTCATTTGTAATATTTCATATACATATGCATCCTTAGTCTCTTAGATATGTTTGCTACCAACATATTTCCTCATGTCTCCAGGTGTGGTTATAATCCTTATGCTGCCGGTGGCTAAGTTGGCCAATACAATATGGTGCAAAAATCTTAAAAATGACTGAAACCCTAGCATATGGGTACACATCTTCATTAACAAAGTCATGCGTTAAGCACTGACTGGTTTTACAACATCAAAAATACCATACTCCTCAAATTAAGCCCACAAATCCAAATTAACAGCATGAAGCTGATCTTCTAAAGCAATATTTGAGCAAGTCATTGAATAAATAATGTTACATGCACTTGAGTAAAAAGGTAAAAGTCATACATACACTAAAATTAAAACTTTTAATATGAAACAGGAGTTTACTCTAATATTCAAGTTGTAATAGAATCACATTTCCCTTTGCCTATTCCTATTCTCTCACAAATTCCAAGGGATGTCATCGATAGTCGACGAATCGATAAATCAACATTTTCACTTTGTCAAATAAATTCACTTTTGCCCAACATTTTCCTGTTAAACTCACCCAAAGCGAAACTCAGACTTAATATTTAAGTATTTTTTATGGCATTTGTAAAATATATTGAAAGGAATGGTGTACTTTACTCAGGCATATGGCCATAACAATAGTGCTGCACTCACCACACACAAACTCGAGTTGCTCGAGCCCTGGGGCAAACTCACCGAGCTCGAGCTGAAATGTTCAAATCGTGAGCTCGTCTATGTTGGGAACACAAACGTAACACAGAGCACCTAACACACATTATAAACATACATAACTGCTCATCACTGTCATGTCTTCTTTACAATCTCCAATGTATACATTTAAGTGGTGTTGAGTGAGTTGATCTCCCTCCGTGAGTGCAGCTCTACATAAAAATCAATCAAATCGGAAAAAAAGGGGATATCAGTTACAACCTAATACATAATTGTGCCCTACGAGCACTTTACGGTGTATCGAATCGAATCGAACCGAATCGAAATATATATAAATCGATAAAATTTCATATCAGTGACATTACTACAAATTCCTAACCCTTTCAGTGCCGAGGCTACTTTTGTTTAAGACACAAAAATACATGAAGTTTTTCTGAAATCCATAATATTTTAGAAATACCTTAACCCTGTCATGTTGGTATACATTTGAAAGCTTTATCCAAGGGCGTGTAGTTAATTGACCTGGTTGCAAAAAAACATCTGAATATTAAGAACACCTTAACCTTAACCCGTATGATTCTGGTGTCTCAATTGGCCAATACAAAAATATGCGAAAATCTTGAAACCCTAGCATATGGGTACTCATCTAAAACTGTTCCATGCATCATCTCATTGAACAAACATTCTTTTGATATCCAAATGTATGGTTTTAAATATGTATTGCAGTACTAGCCAAAAATTAAACTTATTTCTTTACCACCCTCCCGAGGGAGATTTCTGTGTGTTAGAAAATAGAAAGTTTGTATAATTGGTCTGGGAAGGATCCGTGAACCAATAAATCAAGTAACCGTTGCCTAAAAGACGTCATGTTCGAGTCCATGGGTCAACCTTACTCCAATAGTGTCTGTGTCTTCTTAATACTGCCATTGTCCATTTTCTCCAGCTGAAATGAAAGGAAATAAGAAAAATCTTTAGTTATTGCAATTGTTAGGGTTCGGATGCGATGATATTTTTTGCATCGATTGATCGAAAAATATTTTGAACAGTTAATCGATTTCATTTGAGTCGGCCTCACCTCAACCAAGTGCTCGAGTTCTCGCTTAATCGTTCGACCACTAGTAATTGTTATTGCTTCATTAAATTTAATAACTGTTATCGTTTTTTTCAGCTCTAATCCATCTGTGAGGAGGAACGGGGACCAATGCCGCATTAAATATAAAAATATACTGCAAAGCGGTGAGTTTATATACAAGACATGAAGAACATGTATATTGTGCTGGAAACAACTATTTTAACTTACATGTATAATCAGTCAAAGCATAAATAAAAAACACTTGAGAAAGTTTTATACCATTATAGAATATACAATTTTAAAAAGTACAATATGATATTAGGTGTAAAAATTCTGAACTTAAGCTTCGACAAGCAAACATTCGCTTGAAAGATAATTATTAAAGAAACCCTAAATGTATTTTAGGTTGTAATGGGTTAACTCAGACCAGAGCACCTTAAAGGTAATTAAGTTAACCCATTTCCACCCAGAACTTTTTCAGTGTAACTGTTGTTATAATATTACAATATTATTTTGTAATTGCAGCAAACAACAAAAAAAAAAACATCAAACGAACTGGTGGAGGACCAGTCGCCCCTCCATTGATGGAGGCCGAAGACTTGGCCATTTCTATAAACCGAGGCAGGCCAGTCATGGATGGCATTGAGGGGGGTATCGATGCCCACCAATATCAAGTAGTGGGAGTACTCCCTGGTAAGTGAAATTATGGTTGCTGTAGTTAGAGTCAAAGATTGTCATGTTGGCATTCATTAGATAGCTCTCACTGAGTACTTTCATATGAGTACCATGTGCCAGGGTTTCAGTCCAGTTTTATGTATCATTTTGTATTTGCCAAATTAGCCAGCAGCAGCATGAGGGTTAAGCTATAATGGGTTGAATAACCTATCACTCGCAACTATTAGTTTAGATTTAGAATTAGTAAAGGGTTATTTCATTAACCCATTACGGCCAGAGCACTTAAAGGTCATTTCACCTTTTACAAACCAGAATATGCTTTTTTATTATTTTTTATTGTTATGTTTCAGATCAGGATGGGATCCTTAGGGTCTCACCTGTCGTAGATACTGGAGAGGAGGAGGCAGCTAGTGCAGGGGCAATGGAGGCAGCAACACCATCTATTGGCTTTGAGGCCAATGCTGTGGTGCCATTCATGGAAGTGGCAAATATAGACGCATTAAGTGTTACCGTAAATTCTCGGAAATCTCGACCGCCCTAGGAAACTCGGCCACTATAATACATTTACGAAATAATTACTGGGGAATTTCGCCCACCCCCGATTCATCCAAGGACACATTTCAACAAAAGTCGGCCATCAAGTAAATTCCATTGATATAAGAAGAAAAGATTTAGATTTCCAAAGTTTGCGATTGATTTTAGATTATTAAGATCATTTCTAGTGCCCATATCCACCAAAAGACGATCGGTGCGAAATCGGAAATACGTATTGTATTTCTGTGTGTAGAGTGGACTACAGCTTGGGCGGCACCATTTTGAAATAAGACTTGTCAACAGTTAGCGTGATTGACAGCAATTTATGTTGCTCATTGGCTTAGCAAGGCATGGGGCGGTTCCAATTAGCTTGATTGACAGCAATTCATTTTGCTCAGCTGTTGATTTCAACGCACATGCGATGGATAGTTAGGGCTCGTAATATGTCGATTAATCGCTCGGCAGTTTCAGCGTTTGCTCGAGCCATGTGTAAAGATATATATGTTTGTTGTACATATGTGTTGCATACTAGTTATGCTTAACCCTTTCATTACTTTCAGGACTGCTCACCACCACGGAAAGCAAAAAAAGCCAAGTACACGTCAGCAGAGTTAACTGACTGGTACGTCACAGTTTTACAGTTAAAGGCTGAGAAACTTCAACTTCAAATTTAAAAAATGAAAAATGAGGATTAGTTATTACAAAAAACCTTAAACCCTAGTTCCAAACACTGGCAACCTTCATATTCAAAGTATACTTCTGTCTAAACACTTTCTAATGCCGCAGTCACACTAGGGTCCGACTATCGCACGATTCTAAAAATCGGCTGGGCGGACTCGATTTTTTCACCTTTCGGCTCCATCTAAAAAGTCGGTACTGGGTTAAGATCGTATATGCCGACTTTTTAGATGGAGCCCATAGGTGAAAAAATCGAGTCCGCCCTGCCGATTTTTAAAATATAAAAAATATATAAAATATATAAAATTTTTACAATCAATATGCCATAAGTAGTCGGAGCCTAGTGTGACTGCGGCATTACAGACACAAAGTTTAGGAACTTTGAGCGGCCATTTTAACCTATTAATAGATAATCTCAGAAACGTATGTGCACATAAGACATGAACAGGTTCGTCAATGCTAATGTTTTATGTGCACATAAGCTACTGAGATAAGCTGTTAATAGATTGAAGTGGCTGCTCAAAGTGCCTCTACTTCGTGTCTGTTAGGAGGTGTTTAGACAGCAGTATACTTCTAATATGAAGGTTGGTTATAACACCCTGCCTGTATTCTGATACCATGTGAATAAAAATAAAATGCCTTAAAAAACTGACTTTTTTAAGTTGTCATTCAATTATGTGGTACACATTACTCTGCAAATCAAATGTTAGAAAAGTTGTTGTGGTCACGTTTTAGTTGTTGAATTAGAATACCACTACTCATATGGCACTTTTGGTGACGGACCACACGCGAATATAACAAACCCCTATAATGCAGCTGTTTTACCTAGAAATAATGGTTGGCAATATGGTCCCTAACCATCCGCCCTTCTTGTGCCCATCCAGCATCGTGTTTGTTAAAGTTCATTACGTCCTCCTCCAAAGGTGGCTGTAGTTCACCCCTACCGGTGGCTATGTTGTGCAGGACAGAGCAGCACACCGTCATCCTCGCAGCACGATAGGGCTTCACTCTCGAAGACTTCAGACATTGAAATCGTGCCTTGAGGATGCCGAATGTCTGCTCTATCCTGGCCCTTGTTCGGCAGAGGGAATTATTAAATTGGACCTGATGGGGGTTTGCCGGCTCATGGTAAGGTACCATCAAGAACCTTTTGCAGGCGTATCCCCCATCACCAATCAATATGCCATCCAGCGTACCTACAATGGTACGTTGGTTTGAATAAATTGAAATAATAAGTATCGTAGGGAATAAGTGGTAGATTACTACATGAATTAGAATACCGCTACTCAGATAGTGTTTTTGGAGATGCTTCACACGCGAATGTAACAATTCGCTATTATGGAAAAACGGAGTGCTTCGCTAAATACGGAATTGCCAATATTTTAAACGTAGGGCGGTTCAAGATGGTTACAATCAATTACTTTATTATATAATTAAATACACTACAACCAGCATTAAATATCATTTGAATTTGGGTCATTTTAATTATTCTCACCTTCCTCAAAATCCCTGTAGATTTGAGTTTCACGAATAATGCGGGAGTCATGAACGCTCCCTGGACAGCGGGCTGACACTTGTGTTATCAACATCTGGGCATCGCAAATCATTTGCACGTTAAGACTGTGAAAACCCTTGCGGTTGACATAATCTGCCTCATGCTCGCTTGGTGCGATGATGCGTACGTGTGTGCAATCCACGGCACCAACAACATTTTTGGCATTTTTTAAGCCTTTATCGTTGGTACCGACTTTTTTAACATAGTAGGTTCAATTGCCAACATTCTTAGCTTTCTTTTAAAAAGAAATGAAGAAAATCGGTCAATGTTGAAGGATTTTATGATCACTTTTGCTGGAGTAGGTGAGAGTTTGTGACTGAGTGTGAGTGTGACCTGGATTTTTGGGTTAATTTATGCTGACATCATCTTGGATGGGGGTGTGTGCCGGAGTCCTTGCTTGTGATTGGTGGATAATTTTAAGTAGGTAATATTCTATACCCCTCTAGGATTCAAATGCAATTCCCGCAAAATATTTTGATGACTGCTGAAGCAGTCAGACACATCATTTTCGTTTTTGCTTGCATTTTTCTGCAAGAGGATGGAAACAGACACTATTCGCAGTAAGTAAAATTAATTCTACATAAAATAAGCTTTAAAATGATACCAAGTTTGTTGGGGTTGGGATTAAAGTGAGCCATACAGAGGGAAGTTTTGTCACCTTGTTTGACTAAGTTCTGATAAGGGCTGAAAGCATGATTTCTCTGTGAGCGATAATTGAGTTCTTGGCTGTTTGAGGTCTAGAATTTGCATTATAAGTTTAAATATAACATGGATTTCTGACACCTAAATTATGTTTGTGATTTTATATGAGCTATTTTAAAGGTAAATAAGTAATATTCGTCTTGGGGAATAGGCTTGATATTTCAAAAAGACTGAATGAAATGGATTTATTTCAATTTTTGTGTGGAAATGCAAGCAATACAATTGCAATATATTATTATATAATTATAAATTTAAAGTTCATGTTGTGTTCAGCTCCAAGGCTGTTGTCTCAATACTATTTGTATTTGATTTCCTACTGATTCAATTGTACTTAACCCCTGTAGTGTACACTTACTTATGTGTCAGGATGGGTCATGCCCAATTTTCATTGAAAAATATTGTCACTTTCACATGCCAAAATTACTTTGAAACTTCAGGATAGGTCATGCCCATTTTTTTAAATATTGTCACCTACCCATGCCAAAATTACTATGACACTTCAGGATGGGTCATGCCCAAATTTTATAAAAATACTATCACTTTCTCATGCCCGAGTTACAGTGAAACTTCACTGTGGGTCATGCCCAATTTTTTCGAATATATTGTCAATCTTGAGCCGTTTCATACAATGAATATGATCATCTCTATTTCTTTTGTATTTACAGATCCACCAGTAGAATCATGAGGATCACTTAGCAAGAAACCAAGTTATCCTAATGAACATTGTGGATCGCAAAGGAAAACATTCTTGGAACAATTTGGGATTACAAAATCCGACCTGAAAGAACAGCCATCGAATAAGAAGTCTACAATTGATGGACTGGAAAATGGCTTCTTTTGTGAGGCGAGGAAATTTCTCAACACAGACAAGGAGGTGATTGATGTCATCAAATTTTTCGCTGCAGATAAATCATTATCCCTCTGTAACCAGGAGACGATGCGGAAAAAGGTATCCGCGGATCTAAGTAAAGCAAAAACCTTCTAAGCTAAGTCCAAAAAACATGAAGATTACTTGGAACATCCATTCATAGCCCCAGTTGATAAGGGATAAACCTCCATAGATGTTTTAAGCCAGGAGCAAGCCACAGTTGCCCGAAAACTGATAGTAAAGGCAAATACTATTGCAGGCCAAAAGAGAGCTTACAAATATAGAATAGAGTGTCTTGAAGAGGATATGGGCCATCTGGAAAGACTTAATGAGGTTCTAGAGGAAAAACTGTTGGTGGCCGTGAACTTATGTGAGACAATTTCAAACAAATACTATGACACTGTTACAAATCTAGGTGTGGATCTCCCTGCTATAAGAAGTGAAATTGAATTCTGGGAAACAAAATACAATAAACAGTCGGAGTGTGTAACAGAACTAGTGAGCGAATTGGAGCAAGTCAAAAACAAACTGTCACAATCAAACACAAGGAATCTGAATAAAAAATAAAGAGAAGATATGAGAGAAATGAAAACTTGAAAAAACACCTAAATCAGACCACCGAAGAATTGAAAGAAAAGAAAAAACAAATGTCGGACAGTAACCAACGGCTGGAAGGACAGGTAGATGAATTGCTACAAGCTGTTTGTGAAAAAAAGAGGAATGCTCAAAAAAAGAAAAAATGTGAGCAGCTTAGGAAAGATAAAATTGCCTTACAGAGCAAGGTCAGCAGATTGCGGAAGAGGTTAAAATTGAATAACACCAAATCAGATGAAGATGTAGAAAATTAGTATGAAGTAGAGATAGCCAAATACAATTGAAACGATTGAAACTTGCACTTTTTCCACTGGTTAATTTTTTCAGCTCCGGCTACTCAAGCCCCAAAGACGCCAAAAATGATCACCAATGCTAAAAAGACTGCAAAAAAAATCGCGAAGAGCCAGGCAGAGGCGATAAAACAAGCAAAACATGCGCAGTCATCTGAGTGGATGAAATGCATCATACAGGATATTGAATACAGTAAGAAAGCACCATCAACTATACCCCAGCAGCAGCAAACAGCGTCACCAAGCATCCCAAGTACAACATACACAAAGAAAGAACCATCAACTGTACCCCAGTAGCAGCAAACAGCGTCACCAAGCATCCCAAGTACAACATCAACACAGAAAGCACCATCAACTGTACCCAAGCAGCAGCAAACAGCGTCACCAAACGACCCAAGTACAACATCAACAAAGAAAATAACTGAAGTAAAGAACATTTCATCAACACTTGCACTGCAGATGCCATCATCAAGCACCCCATCATGAGAAGCACCCCAAAATACAAAGTTGTCTACACAGTTTGTCAATTCAGATACAGATTCTGAGCCTACTACACCTCAAAAGAGGAACTTGGCTTATGATGTCAAAATCCACTATCTTCGCCAAAAATTGAAGCGGACGCAATCCCAGCTTGCTGCTTCCAGTAAGTAATATTTTTGATTACTCTTTATTTTATCCAAAACACCTAGCAAGAGGGACACTGTAAAGTGGCTTTTAAGGAATAAGTAAACCTGTTTTCTAAATGTTGAAATAAAACTATTCAATTTTATAGTTATCATTACATTAATACAGTAGCAATTTTAGAATTCATTCTTTGATCAACATTTCCTTAATACTGTTATAGGATTGCATTTCTTGCCAGAAATTCCAATTTTATGTAAATCAAGGCTAATACTTTTTTGTAGGCGGGATTAACATCAATGGTATTGTAACGAACGTTCACCTCACCGATGAGGCGATGTCCGTAGATCAAAATTCTTTCACTTAGTCACGTTTTTATAATACAAATTGCGTTTTACTGGCCTTATTTTTGTCCGCCCGTGTCTGCCATCATTTTTTACGTCCTGTCCTTTTCTTGGCCTCGTTCTGAGGATGGCCGAAAAGGGAGCCCGATTGTGGGCGCGGGTTTGCTTCTGGTGGTGGATGATGTTGGACTCCGGCAAACGCGGTCCATGAGGAGAGGACGACCTGGGGAGGACTCTGCCGCGGGACTCCATGAGGATGGACAGAGAGGCACGGTCAATACTGGGCTTCGGAAACCCAGATCGGTGGCTGGCATCCCCAGCCAAGTGAAGGAGGACAGAGTGTGTCTGAGTCATTCTGTGCCACCGACCAGAGGCGGTACTCTTGGGGTCACATCCCCAGCGGATCGCAGCAGACAACATATGGGTTAACTGTGTTGGAGTGACTTGGATGGAGTTGATGAGAGAAGTTTGTGGAGAACATCCGTGGAGGTCCTCAACGAAGGAACCGTTTTGGCCAGGAAGAAATGCCTGAGTGGTGAAGCCGGATCCACTGACGATGTCAGGGGAGTCTTGAGACCAGGGACACCCAGGAATGCGAAGGTGTTGAAGGCGGAAAACACTGAGGGAGTCTTGATGGACACGAGGTTTGGACTGGAGGGACCGGGAGATGCTGTTGAAGAGATCGCTGGTGACATCGAGATGTCCAGGAGACCGGAGTCAAGAGTTTCCCAGGGGAATGAGGCGGCCGTTTGAAGAAACTCGTGTCCGGATCGCAGCAGGACGTTGGCTGCCCAGACCGATGTTCCAGATAAATGCTGAGGCGGAGGCTTCTGAAGAGAGGTTGCCTGATGAGGAACAGTCAGGGCAGATGTCCCATCTGCGAGATGAGTGGGTGGAGCAGGCACAGAAGATAGGACAGTTCAGACCGATGCTCCGTGAGCCTGTGGCCATTGTGAAAGGCCCAAGAAGGGAACGGGCTGTAGCAGAGCAGTTTGGACCGATGTCTGGCGAAAGGGATGTGTCAAGAGAGCCACTGAGGGAGAGAGCAAAGCCTAGACCGATGCTCGGAGAATCTGTAGGCGCTGCGGAAGGCCTGAGAAGGGAACAGGACAGGACAGAGCAGTCTAGACCGATGTCTGGTGGAAGAGGTGTGTTAACAGAACCACTGGTGGTGGGGCAGCCCAGACCGATGTTGCGCAGGGCCAAGGCGGAGCAGTGTGGGTCGATGTCCAGACGGCAAGGAGAATCACTGGAGGCTGAGAGGGAACCCAGTCAGTTGGGATCTAGGTTTTATCAGTTCCAGAATGACCTGCCAGTTCCCGTGGGGAGCTTGGCTAGAGCTGAGCAGTACAGGGCCAGGCCGGATCCAGAGGAAGGTTTTAGAGAACCGCTGGAGGGAGTTGAACGGACCCGGTTCAGGACATCTCCACCTGGGGAGCAAGACAACACGTGATCTGGTGGAGGCTAGACATGGACTCCATGGGCCGGTCCGCTCTGCTCAGATGGGCCGTGCTCGTTACCTTGAGTCTGCAAGACGAGCCAGAGAAAATGAAGTTTAAAATTGGGGTTGGCCAGGTCAATGGAGGGTCCGAGGAGGTTGTCGTTGGTCCTGGGGGGTGCCCAGATGATAGAATAGGCACATTTTGACATACACACATACAAACACAACAACAGAAGCAGGGGTGCACGCTGTTAAAATGACCATATGTGCTGCATGCCTGATGGAAGCTTTTCTGATTGCAGATGGAAGCCGCCAAGAAGTATTCGTGTGCAACCTGCAAGAAGACGTTTGCCCAGAAAAGCAATCTGCGGCGCCATGTCCGGGGCGTTCACGAGGGTGAGCGCCCTCACTCCTGCCCTCGGGTCGGCTGTGGGGCCAGCTTTCAGCATAGGGAGGACCTCACCAAGCATGAGAGGGCCCACTGGAAACCATCTCCCGTCACCATTTTGGACGGCTCTTCTCAGGGCTCCTCAGGGGAGGAGTCCCCCGCCTGGCCGGCTGTCACCTCAGCCACAATGTACGAGGGACCGGCGGAGGAGGCCCCGGCATCTAGACCAGCTTCACCAGAGCCCGCGACGACCAGAGTGCCCTGGAGGCTTGCACCAACAGAGGCGATGCCTAAGGCAGCTCGGGTGCAGGGTTATGTTCGTCGGGCCAGCCAGCAAGACCCTTGGGCGAACCCAAAGAGGAGTCGAAAGGAGGCGGAGTTGGAGCGAAGAAAGAGGGCCAGAGTGGAAAGCCACAGGATATGTGATGAACGGGAAAAGGAGAAAGAGGCGACGCCTAATAGGGATGCGGAGGCTGACTGGAAGAGGCAACAGGAGGTGGAGGCCGGGAAGGACCGGGAGAGGCATAAGGTGGCCGCGGCAGTGGTGGAGGCCTGGGAGCCGACCGGGGAGGTCGTCCTAGACACCGGTAATGGAATCTCCGCGGTCGCGACTACAACACCAGTCTGGCTCAGCCTTCGCGTCACCTCAGAGCATCTCAACCGAGATGGATCGGTCCATGATATAACCACAGAGCTGACGTACTCCCCTATCTAGGCCAACGGACCAACCAGAGTTTAAATATAAAATATACCTATTTTCTTTAATATCTTAGTCTTTCTTTAATGTCTTAGTAATCTTTTAGCAAAACATTTAAACTTAATTCTTTTGAAATATATCATTGTACGCAGCCAGCAGGGTAGGCTTTTATGTAAGTGTGTGGCGTGAATCTTTTATCTTACCGGAGGTAAGAATTTAGGAAGGGGGTGTTGTAACGAACGCTCACCTCACCGATGTGGCGATGTCCGTAGATCAAAATTCTTTCACTTAGTCACGTTTTTATAATACAAATTACGTTTTACTGGCCTTATTTTTGTCCGCCTGTGTCTGCCATCATTGTTTACGTCCTGTCCTTGTTTTCTTGGCCTCGTTCTGACATCGTATGGCGCCAGAATTTGAATCACGTTGTGCTGTGATTTGGGGCGCCCCACACATAGTGCGCATTCTATTTAAAGTTATTTTAATGTCTTCAGATTACTTTTCAATAAACTTTTAGTTAAAACACGTAACTGGATAATAAATTAAAGGAAAATAGTGGGATAGGGAAAAATATACTGGGGAATGGTATCCTAGGGATGGGTTGGGGCCTCTTCACGCATGAGTGCCCCACCCTGGGGGAATATCCCTCCACCCTGGGGAGTGTATATAAGGAGCTGCATTGCTTCAAATCAGCCTCCTAGATTTATCTAAGAACAAGGTTAGTTCTGGGTTTTTCTTGTAATGGAGCATGAGGGAAGGGAATTTTGTCTTATTCTTTCCTTCAAATACTTTTCTTTATGAAATTTGGAAGTTTTGACTTTTTTTATCCGCCAAACCGGATCACGGATGATCCGGCCGGATCACGGAGTCGTATTTTAGGACAGCCATTTTTCTCATGATCCGGTGGCCCTGCATAACTTTAACTTTCTTCTGTGTCGTTTTTGATGATCTGCCAGATCGACGACTACCGATACGGGTGAGACGGATCTGGTGGGCCGGACCATAACTTTAACTTTCTTCGTAAGGCTATTTCACGATATTCCGGATTAACAACTTCTGATCCGGGTTAGGCGATTCTATGCCAGATGGGAATTGGAATTAAGAGTTCCTGATCCCCTTATGGTTATGGTCGTTTTATTTCCCTTCTTTCGTTTTATCTTCTGGTGGATTTTCCTTTAACTTAACGGCAGACACTTTTTGCTTGTTTATGGGGGAAGGGATAGTATAGTTAAGCTGCAAGCGATATTTATCTTTAACATTACTACTTAGTGTCGCTTTTCTTCTTATAAGGCTTGCGGATTACGTATTTGCGATTGCGGAGTTTGCGATCCAGCCCAGGATCCGGCAAAGCGATCCGGTACACGGTTCCGGCTGTTCTCGATAGTGATAAGCCTTGAGCTTTACTTTGTAATGCTTGCACTTATTTAGATTTCTCGTAGATACCTCTATCGCTTTTCGAGCTTTTGCTTATATCACTAGTATTAACTTCACCTTAGGTTTTTCGCTGTGCTGCACCCCTGCATGATTACTTGTATACCACTTGCACACACTAATAATAAATATGTCTTATAGTAGTTTGCTCTCCTCTCCTTTCTGCGGGAAACCGCGATATACTTTCGTAGAATCTTCTCTCCTTCCACGCCACCATAGGGGAGAAATTTCCTTAGAAAGCTTGTTAGTGCATGATAATTAGATAGCATGGCAGAACGCTACAGTATTTCTTGGAAAGGGTGTCACTTATTATTATTTTTTTAATGCGATTGAATTCTATGAATACTGAAATGTCGATATACATGTACTATAGGAGTGGATTCCTTTTGGCAATAATGTATTTTGTTACATTTGCCTTGTATTATAAAGCCCTTTACAATATCATCTCTGTTGAGTACTCTAGACAGCAGAAGGATGAGGATGCTGGTGCTAGTTGACAATTAAGTTCTCTTTGCATCAAAATGAGAATCCTTTATTATCACTGACTACGTGAAATGACCATTCACCGCTTACATGTGGGTCTCTGAAAAATGTTAAGAAATATCTCTCTTTGATATACAGCACAGCATTTTACAGCCCTATGACATTCTGAGTAGGTCTGTGCATCTAAAATCAGATTCTTCGAATCATTCAGTTTGACCAGTTTGGGATCAGAACACACATTTACTTCATTTTCCTGATTTTATTTGGAAAATAAGGGCAGCATTCCAAAATACATGTACTAAACCTATCATTTATGTTGGTCAAAGTTTGATATTTGGCAAAATCTTAAAGGCGCATCTAAAATAACGACATTTTGAGAAACATCTTATGACATAAAGCCAATCATATAGGGCCTGCCCCAAATGGACTAGCGGTAAAGTGTTGGTCACTCGAGCTAGAAATTCATTCATTATTTCAGATTCTGCTTTAGAATCCTGTCCACTTTCAGTGATTTTGCTGTTAAAGTAATATGTAGATATCAAGGCTGTCAGTAGCTAGTTGTATCTGACCTTCTGTGATTGAAATATTTGTTTATGAACAGTGAGACCTGTCCTCCTCCACATTCTTTCTGCTTTTCTCTTTTGTTTTAACTGAGAGTGCTGTGAATTGTAAAGTAACATAAAAAGCTCTTGCACTTGGATTTCTATTCAATGAATAGACTAAAACCTTCCACACCAGGTGAAAAGGAGATCAGAAAGGAAAAATCCATGAATAAAGACTTCATAAATGCTGACTTGACAGAGGCCTGCGGATGCAGTAAGAAGTGTCATGAGGAGCTCACTACTGACATTGTTTTCATCTGGAGGCAAAAATACCATCGGGTTGAAGGAAGACAGAAATTCACAAAGCTGTTGGAACTATATTCCATGACCGTTCACAGAGGGAATCACCTCATTGAAGGGAAGGAAATATGTCAGTAAGTTGATATCAAACTTAGCAAAATATTAGAATGTTATTATTGATAAAAAAATTATCACAAGAAAAATGTCCATTGGGTCACTGAAGGTTGTAGCCAGTGCATAATGCTACCCCATTAGGCATTGTTCATGGTATAGTGTAAGAAAATATACTTATAACCAGAGTAACCATAACATAGTAAATAATTAATAAAATCTGAGGAGCACAGTAAGGAAATCACAAAGTACACATATTACTGATTTAAAAAATCAATATTACAATTCATAGAAAAAAAGTTCATATGGTTACATCAAACTAAAAACATAACTTACTAAACCATTAAAACTTGAATAAATAAATAATTCATTTTTTGAATTTTGGTTATCTTCACTTCTGCCGTTATAAGCTAAATCGTGACTAGCCAGTTGCTATTGGTGGAGGAAACTGGAGTCCCCCGCAGTAAACCATTGCCTTTTGCTAGGTCACTGGCAACCTTCCCACTTGCCCCAGGAGACTCAAACTCGCGATCTCATGAGCGGAAGTTCACCTGTGCAGTGGTGGAACACGCCAAGCTTGAGCGACCAACCCTTTTGTCAGCTCGGCTCTGGGCAAAGGCCCGTTAATTTATTATTATTAATACAATAAGTAAATAATATCAGTTATTATAGTTATACAATTTATCTATATTTCCCAGTATGAATAAGTATGCGGAGACTTCCTAAAATGTTTACTTCAGATAACAACAGAAGCCGTATTTGACAGAATGAAAAGTACTATTGATGTTTGAGCAAAACGTTTTATTACAGGAAAGCTTGGTACAAAGTTGTTATTAGAGTAAGTAGGGCTACCTACTTCAGAGTTAGACAGCAGCATCTGGATGGTGTCATTTTTCCAGAATATACACCAAAACAAGAAAAGCGATGTGCAGGTGACTATTGTCATTCCATTCTATAACATATTTCCGTCATAGTTGGTTACAACACTGTATACAACTTCATTAAATCAGTACTTAAACATATGTAGACAACCTCAAGACAGCATTAAGTAAAATTCATTTTCTAAATATTGATTAAAACGAGGGTTTATGGTAAACCTGACCTTGAAGAGTAAACGAGAAGAAAGGCATCTATAATGGAAATGCATGATACATCAATTGAGAGATAAGACATTAAATATACAAGAATTCTGAAAAAAATAAGAAAAATTCCTTTTGATGTTGGACCTATATTTCATAGGAATAAGATAACAACAATCTGATGACTGGCCAATGGCACATGTCTTAAGCAAACATATGAACTTGTATGTTGTATTCAGTTTGAATGAGCTGCAACATTTATTACATGTAGGTGAGCTGGCAAAGGGGTTCATTCACAATTATATCTGGGGTATGGCAGACACTTTGCCAACTGGTGAACAACAGCAACATCTGCCATCTTGCGTACAGCTCAGGGACATGTATGATGAGTACAAGGCACATCATAACAATAAAGAACCATTGGTGCAGTATGACTGGTTTTGTAAGTTGTTCCGGCAAGAGTTTCCTAACGTCAAAATATCAAAGGTATGCATACAATGAAACACTGCTTATTTAAACCAAGTTATTTTTAAGAGTTTCAATCTTTCCGCAGGGTGATTCCCATCAAAATGATTTGGTTCAGAGGGGTTTCCCAGAAAACAGATCTAGTACTGGAGATTGAGGCATGGGGAAGGTCTGGGCATTATGACAAGGGTGCTAGAAGGTTCCATCAAAATTCAGTTGAAGGGAAAATGGCATTCAGCAATAATGGAGTCACTGTACCTACACAGAGGTTTGGGTATTTTTCTGAATTGGGAAGATTTCAGCCTGAGTTTCATGATGAAATAAGTGGAAGACATGGTGCTTCATTGAAAGAAAATCAAAGTGGCGAATTACCACATTCTAGAAATGAATGTCATTTGTCTTTTATGCAAAATCATTCTTTGATAGACAGACAGGTTCCTTCCATTGTAACAAGGGAACATGCTGAAATTCCAAATTATGGGAGAAGCCCAATTTCTCAGTTCGAGACAGTTCAGGATTCAAATATGGGACAGCCCAGGGCTATAGGTGTAGGATGCCTATTTTCAGTGGGAAAACTGAGTATGAGCCATTTTTGGTTCAGTTTCAAATGTTGGCCTTCAAATTCAATTGGAACTCAGTTGAGCAATGTGAAAACTTGATACTTGGTTTGAGGGATGAGGCTTTGATATGTCTCTCAATTGCCTGTGGGTGTCAGGTATAGCATAAATGCTTTGCATGAAGCAATGAAACGCAGATTTGGAGATCATGTTTTGCCAGAAATTCACAGGGTCAACTTGCAAAATCTTAAAAAACAGGTGAAAGAAAGTGTACAGGAATTTGCAGCTAGAGTAACTAAACTCATGATCAAAGCTTATCCTGGTTTGGAGGGTTCTGAACTTTTCAAAGAACTATCTATAGAGTACTTGGGGATCCTAGTCTAGCATATGATGTATTAAGTAAAAAAACCCAAGGACATAGACTCAGCCATGGAAATGATTAGATGGCACGAGTGTTGTAAAAGCAATGCTAAGAGAAAGAATGCAGTGGTGAGACGGGTTGTAGATGAATTTGAATATGATGATGAATCTGAGAGTGAGGGGGAATGTCAAGATTCCATGAATCTAAGACGTGTCAATGGGAAACGATTTGTCACGGAGGAACGTTTCAATCAGTTTGGCAGAGAACTGAGAGATTCAATTGTAGATTCCATTAAGAGCCTTGTCAAATCACATACTTCCAGTTCTGAGAGTGTGGTCAAAGGTTCAACAGAATCAAGGCCTCCGAGCTCAAAAAGAACTAACTCCTCAGATAAGCAGAATTGGAAGAAAAGTGTTGAGTGTTATGCTTGTCAAGAGACTGGTCATATAAGTAGGGAGTGTCCTAACAAACAAAATCATTCCAGTAAATTGAGGAGCCAGGCTACTTAATCTGAGAGACAGTTAAACTAGGTGGGGTTGGGCCTACCAGCCAAGACTCGACCCAAGTGTTGAACAATAATGAATTGCCAGACAGTGTAGAAAAAGTGTATATTGCTGATACCAAAGATTTGATGAGTTTGGAGGAACCCAGACATGGGTTAAGTTCTGGAAATATTGATAAATCAAAAGATCCTGATGTAGTTCAAGTAGAGCAGGTCCCTTGTTCTAAGATTTCTGTTAATCCAGGGAGTGGTTGCTCAGTAAATAATGAAAAGAGTGAGGATGCTCAAATGGTAGCGGTAACTTTGGATCAGGGTGTTGAGTCTTTTGATGTGGTTAACAGGACTGGTGGTCAGCCTGCCAGCACTGTTAAAAGTCATGAAGTTGACAATGCAGTGATCAGGCAGGACCATCATGCCTTCATAGAATCTAGTGTGAAAGACAGTAAAATGGACCATGAGGAAAATGGTGTCATTCCTGTCAAGCATAAAGATGGTATGGTGAATTCTAGTGGAGATCATATGGGTATGGGAATTGAGTCAGAAACCCTGTTGAATGAGAATGACTTCCATATTGTTGTGAACAGGGCGGCCGCAGTGACAGTGAAAGCTCCCTTACTAGTTATGGGTAAAGAAGTAAAGGCAGTGATTGATACAGGAGCTGAGGTTACTGTACTTAGTGAATCATTGTATAATGCATTGCCCTCTGATATTTAAAACCAGAACTTAGGAAGACCTCAAGGGGACTAGTCCTTGCTGAGTCTTATACTGTAATGAAAACTCATGGTGTTGCAGATGTCCAAATCAAACTCGGTAGTCAGCAATTTCATTGGCCAGTATATGTAGCACCAATTGGGGATGACATGTTGCTAGGCTGTGATTTGATAGATGAAAAAGATATCACTTTAAATACTAAGAGAGGCCTTCAGATAAATAATGAATGGGTCAATTGTGATGTTTTTAGAAATGCAGAAAAGACACCAGCTAAGGTTACAATCAAGAGAAGTGTTACAATTCCTGCTAATTGTGAGCTGGTGATAACTGCTAAATCGGATGGAAATGAAGTGACTGATTCTCAGTGTGGCATCCTTGAGCCAATTTCTGAAGACAATCGATCTATCATTGTTGCCAGAACATTGGTTGATCCGGGTGGTAGGGGCATTCCAATCCGAATTTTGAATATTTCAAATAATCCTGTGAGATTGAAAAAAGGATATCTTATTGGTGAGATTAATCCAATAGAGGAAATGATCGAAACCTTAGAAGTGAGTGAAAATGATCAGAAGGGTGAGGCCCATCCATTCTGGAGAAGGCAGGTTATGGGAGAATGCCTGCAACCACAATTTTCAAAGAAAATAAAACCACCAAGAACAAAAACACTTATGGTTTCTGTTGAGGGTTCTCGGGACATTCCAGAAATTGAGAGAAATAATTTACCTTCTGTCCCAGAGCACTTGACAGAACTCTATGAGAAGAGTTGTCAGAACCTAGAGGTTGAAGTCCAAAAGTCTAAATTGGCAAATATACTTATTAAGCATCAAGATGCTTTTGCCAGAAATAAGAAAGATATAGGGACATGCTCTCTTATAAAACATCACATTGATACTGGTGGTGCTGCCCCAGTGAGACAACCTTTAAGGAGAACCCTACAAGGCTTTGAAGGGGAAGATTTAAATAACTTAGAGGAGCAGATTGAAAGTGGGGTGGTGGTACCTTCAAATTCCGCATGGGCATCACCTGTGGTTCTTTTCCGTAAAAAGGACAACTCAGTAAGATGGTGCATAGATTACCGTAAACTGAATGATTGTACAGTTAAGGATGCCTATCCACTTCCAAGAATAGACATGTGTATAGATTGTTTATCTGAGACTAAACTTTTCTCAACTTGTGACATGCAAAGTGGTCACTGGCAAATCCAGATGAATGAAAAAGATAGGCATAAGACAGCTTTTATCACAAAATATGGGCTATACGAATACACAAAAATGCCATTTGGGGTCTGCAATGGACCTAGCACATTTCAAAGATGTATGGAGCTAGTGATGAGAGGATTGCAGTGGAAGATATTACTCATATACTTAGATGACATAATCATTCACAGTGCAAATGTTGATGACCACTTGGATAGGATTGACGAAGTTCTCAAGCGCCTGGAGGGTGTTGGTCTTAAACTGAAGCCTTCAAAGTGTGAATTTTTACAAAATGAATTACTTTTCTTGGGACATGTAGTGGGCAGAGAAGGCATTAAGCCAAACTCAAAACTAACTGAGTCAGTAAAAAACTGGAATATTCCCAGAAATGCCAAGGAAGTCCAGCAATTTCTGGGGTTAGTAAATTACTATGGACAACAAATGTATAAGTTTAGTGATATAGCCTCCCCTTTACATTCTCTCACTAGAAAGGATATGAAATATGAGTGGAATTCCAAGTGTCAGGAAGCTTTTGAAAAACTGAAGAAAGCCCTATGTGAAGCTCAAACATTAGCATATCCAAGACCTGAGGGAAGGCTTATTCTTGATACTGATGCTTCTGATGTGGGGATAGGTGCAACTCTTTCTCAACTTCAGGATGGGAGGGAGAGGGTTATTGCCTATGCCTCAAAGAAGCTAGACAGACAACAGCAAAGATACAGTGTTACCCGCAGAGAACTTTTGGCTGTTGTTACCTGTGTGGATCAGTTCCGCCATTACCTGTTAGGCAGAGAATTCACAGTGAGAACTGATCATAGCTCCCTAAGATGGTTGCATAACTTTTAAGACCGAAGAGGACAGCTGGCTAGGTGGTTGGAAACACTTTCACCCTACAACTTAGTCCTAGAACACAGAGAGGGAAAGAAGCATCAAAATGCTGACTCCATGTCTAGGAGGGACTATGACAAGTCTATGTGTCCATACTATGAGGGAGGTGTAGAACCTGATAGCTTACAGTGTGGGGGGTGTGAGTTATGTAAAAGCCTTTTTAATGAGTGGAAAGACTTCCAAAAAAGAATTGATAATGTCACTGATCTTGACTTTGGTAGAGAAAATAAAGGCTTCCTAGGTGCAATAGCACTGGCCTTGAACTCTCCTGCCAAGTGCAGGACAGTAACACGTAGCCAGACAAATCAAAATATTTGTTCAGATCAGAATCCAGGAATTAGGGGTTCTAACTGGTCAGGACAGTATACTGATCAGGAAACGAATAGTCTGCAAAAGGAGGACATAGATCTGTCGATACTCCATAACTGGATTGACTGTAATAAAATACCATATAAAGATGCTATAGCTAGCCATAGTCCCGCTGTCAGAAAGTATATTGGCTAAACTGGCAGAATGTCACAAGGCAGAATGGTGTACTATACCAGAAATGGCACACAGGCCAAACACAAATCCCAATAAGATTACAGCTTCTGATACCAAAAATTCTCAGAAAAGAAATCATAAGGGATTGTCATGACACACACCTTTCAGCACATCTAGGGGTGTGGAAAACTGTTCAAAAGATCCTATATAATGAATTGCTCAATTTGCAACAAATGCAAAAAAAACCAAAGAAAAAAACTAGAGGTCCACTAGGTTATTATCGAGTAGGCAATCCATTAGATCATCTTGGGATAGACATATTGGGCCGATTACCAGAAACAAAAAACAAAAACAAGTATTTGCTGGTGATCGGGGACTATTTCACCCGTTGGATGGAGGCATTGCCCTTGCCTAATCAAAAGGCAGAAGTTGTGGCCAAAACTTTGGTGCATGAGTTCATTTCAAAGTTTGGGGTGCCATTAGAGATCCATACTGACCAGGGGAAGAATTTTGAGTGTATTATTCAAGGAGGTGTGCAGGCTCCTTGAAATAAAGAAGACTAGAACAACTCCTTATCACCTTGCATCAAATGGTTTAGTAGAAAGGTTCAACAGAACCCTTGCTAAAATGATTAAGGGTTTTGTGGGAGACCATCAGGACAACTGGGATGAGCATGTATTACTCCTGACAGCAGCATACTGTAGTACAGCTCATCCAGCCACATGTTTTACCCCTAACATGCTGATGTTGGGAAGGGAAGTTCGCTGCTGAAAGGCAGAAAAGAAACTATGACCGCAGAGCTATTGAAAACAAATATGCTCCAGGACAATTGGTCTACAAGCGGAATCCCTTGAACAAGAAGCTAGAAGTTTCATGGCAGGGACCCTTGGTTATTGTAGAGTCAATGGGACAACTTTTGTATCGTATGGCCAACAAGAAAAGGCAAAGTGTTCTTCACCATGATCTTTTGAGACCCTTTCCTGAGGGGGAGGACGTTCCTGAGTGGGCAGGGAAATTGAGCACCCAATTCAAAGTTCAGAATTAATTATTAAAGCAGAAAGTAGAGAGTGAGTGATGTTTATCAATAAAATCTAAAAATAACGTGTAAAATATGCATGCACACAGCTGATGAAGGTCAGCCAAGATTTCTTTTGTTTTTTAGATGACCAGATTTCGGTGTAATCACTGCGACTGGGAGGGGAACAAGCGGGCTGCCCTTTGGCATGTTGTCAAGTCCCATGCCCTGATGGAAAGCGTCCCATATTCCTGTTCCTTGTGTGGGTATCGTGCCAGACATGATGCACGTGAACGGATACCGCCCCCATGCTGCCAGGAAGCTCACCTGACCATCACAGAGCGATGAGGAGTTCTTCCACACATCCACCTATCCGTACAATGTGACATGGTCGAGGGGTAAAGCCACCGACCTCATGGTTCTTGGAGGAGACCTTCTGGAAGCTGCCATAGATGGTTCCGGTATCAGAGAGGATTTGGGTGCCATAGGCGAGGAGGACTTTGTACCTGATTATAATAAGAAAACACTACCGAAGTCGAAAGGTTTCAAGAGGTTATCGAGGATATGAGGATAAATGATGCAAAAATGTTGGAGGAGATGGATCTTCTTAGGCAGGAGAATCAATCTCTAAGTGGACAGAAACAAAATGCAGGTAGCAAAATGAATACATTAAGGAAAGAGATTGATGAATTAGGAATATGCAATTCTGATCTGATAGAACAAAATCAGGAACTTAGCAAGAGGGAGAACGACATGAAAAATGCTGCTGAGAAAAACCATTCCTTAGAAAACTTGAACGAGAAATTAGGGTCAGAGGTCTCGGGACTTCTATGGGACAATCGTGCTTTACGTGCCAAACTCTCAAAACTGAGATGTCTTCTGGAGGTTGTGCCAGCTGTTGGGCTGGATGGACCAGCAGCTCTCGGGGGATTCGCCCAGATGTGGGAGCAGGAGAAGAGGAGGAAGCCCATACCATGGAAGACCCTTGCAGACAGGGCTAGGGCACGTTACCATGGCAATAGCCCAGGCCCCCGAGGATGCCGAGATCTTCGTCTTTGGACATTTGTGTATAAAAGGCTGCAGATATAGATATATAACTCTAAAATACTTAAAGATGTGTATATATTTTCCGACAATCTCCGAGACGACGTACATATGCAAGAGACTGTAAATAAGGAATGTAATTGTAAATAATTATTGATAATTTTGTAATCACTGTATTGTATTTGTATATTACTGTATATAGCTGGGTATATTGAAGAAATAAACAAAGTATGCAGATCCTGATTCTCATCATTCAAAATTACTTTGCAGTCACATCTTTTTGCTCATTTTGGGGACAAAATGATGACTTAGAAGGGGGCTGTGTTGTAAAGATTGGGAAGTGTGATTAGAGAGTGTTCACTTAGCAGAACTCTGGAAATGCTAGGGACAAATACCAAAACGATTTTGAATTTAACTTACTAAAATTGCTCCAGATGCATTCCTTGATGTCTTGATTATTAAATCCATGTAGTTTTATAACTGTTCTGTGGGTTTTGGATGAGTATTCCACCAAAACCCACCACTATCACTGTTTGTTGACATGTGGCAGCAGCCATTTTGAATCTGGCTCCTCCCTGATGCAGCTGGGTAAATGACGCACTATCCGACATCCCCAGGTTGACTTACATGACGACCAATCAGATTGCGTGTTACGAAAAAAGGTAGCGATGACGTCAAATTCAAATCCTGAAGAAGTCAGACCACAGTGTTGTTGTGATCATTGCCAAAGCCCAAGGTCGCATAATAATGTTCTCAACACTGACAATTCGATGGACTTCAGGTGATGTCGGATAGTGCGTAATTTACGAGAGTAAGTTGGGAAACTTTTAATACTCATTTTTGAGCATTCATCACACGAATTTGTGACTAAAGAAACGAGTTGAAATTGTTGCAGTCAATCCACTGCTTTACATGTTTCGTTGTATGAACCATAGATGCAATAATTTGCACTTTTCAAAAGTACAAAAGGCTGAGGGCTCTTCCAGGAAAATATGCAGTCTTTTACAAAATTACACGTTTTCAACAATACGATCACAAGGCAGTCATATCGTAATCACTTATTATGCATCAAAAACAAATGGAATCTCTGTTTCACTTTCACGTAGTTGCCGTCTAGAGCGTGATCATGGTGATCAAACGGTTCCCATCAGGTGAACTTTGCATGTTATTTTTCATATCTAAACCTTGAGACACCAGTGATTCTAGAGAGTACTGCTAGCTCATTGAAAAGTCAAATGATCCTGGCCCATCGACAATCTGAAGCACTGGTGCACAGTTGAATGATTTCTAGTTTATTGGATTTCTAAGGCACAGACCATTAGATATCTAGGGGGGGAATAATTTTTTCGCGTAATTTCGGAGCCTGATAATTTATTTACAAAATAGCATTTTTACCGCCTTTCAAAGCCAGAAAATTTATTTTTTCAGTGTTGAAAGCCAGAAAAAAAAATTCAAGACTTTCAGGGCCAGAATTTATTTTTTATTTCGAAAATATACATGCCCCCCCCCCCCTGGATATCTAATGGTCTGTGCCTAAACATCAATGGAACATAATACTTAATTTCAGTTTGAATTTCAATAACTTAATTTGGTCAATACAATAATCCGTAAAATGGGTATTCACTTCTTTACTTTGTCTAGCAATCATTTAACTGCATATGTAGACAAGTTCATTTTGTATTTTGAGTACATCTAGAAGAGCTGGACCAAAAGCCTAAAAATTGGTACACTTTTCTTAATGTGTTGTTAAATCATATTTCAATTCACATTAGTTCATTCATTAGGTACTATTCAATTATGTACTTTTTTCATTATTCAACTTCCCTCCTCCACTCCTAGCCTCCTGTTACTCTGATTTTGTTTTGATCCTGGTGTACCTGACCTGGTTCTGTCCATTATTTTACATGATCCTGATCTTTGTGGTCTTGGTCATTTCTACTTATTTTGATCTGATCTCAACCGATCTTAACTGATCCTGATCTCGATCAATCTTATTCTATGATCCTAGTCGATCTCTATTTAAGTTAAGACTTTACGATCTTGATCTTTGTGATCCTAATCGATCTCTATTTAAGTTAAGACTTTACGATCTTGATCTTTGTGATCCTAATCAATCTCTATTTAAGTTAAGACTTTACGATCTTGATCTTTGTGATCCTAATCGATCTCTATTTAAGTTAAGACTTTACGATCTTGATCTTTGTGATCCTAATCGATCTCTATTTAGGTTAAGAATGTGTGCTCTCATACAGTCGTCTTATGAGTGTTAAAGCTTTGTCGTGCAGCATGTTAACGTAGTTTGCATTGGGTTAAATCTATCCTACACTTTTATTTTCTTTTGTATGTATATTGCCATGCTAGTTAGCACTCTTCGCTCTGCTCAGCCTTGCCCCCCTGTATTAACCACTGCTTGAAAAATACTCCTGTCTTTGTCAATTTCTAAGTGAAATCTATGTCTTTGTCTTTTATTGTGGAGGGTGATCTCCAGTCACCCGAAACTGCGCCCTCTAGCCTGAAACTTTGCACGCTACCTTTGGCTTAGGTTTTGGTGTAGATTTAATTGTATGGCCGTCCTCCCCCACTTGCCGGAGTGGGTCACCAAAACCGGCACGCCCCCTGATCATGTGATCGGGAGTTCTGTTACAAAAATTAGATATCAATAAAAAACAAACTAAGTCTAATCAATAACAACAGGCTTCAAGCATTCATGATAAATCATTACAAAATATGGTTTCCTTTAAAATCTAGTATAACGCCTCATCTTTGGAGGATAGAGGACATATCTGGTTATACAGGTTCATTCAAGACAAAGTTATAGGTAGGGTTCGGATGATCAATCGAGAACTCAAGTTTTTTTCCGACGCTTGTTTGAATTCACTGGCTAATGAGTAATGACAACAGAGATGTCTTAGTAAATTTGGCAGATGCCTATGGAGAGTTTAATATTTCACTTACTTCCAAGTTTGCTAGGGCAGAAAAAAGAAATCCTAGATCCAGTTGTGATAGTAATTTCTCCACTGAATATAATTCAGAATGGTCAACTTTCAACACTTAAGAAGTACTCCATTTCGGCTTGCAAACTTGATAATAAAGGAAATGTAAATATTTTGGACACTGAGTTGAGTATGAAAAAAGAGGAAGAAACATTTTCCTTCCATTGTTCGTCAGCAATGGATGACATTAATAATGGAAAGCACAGTGTTATTGTTCCATCCTGAAGCATTATTAAACACAAGAGAAGGGCAAGAACTCCTTATTCATTGATGTGTTCACATAGGGTACATTTTTCTGTTGTCGAGCGCTGTGCAGGTGAGGTCCTTAAGGCTACAAGAAAAAGCCACAAACCGTGATTCTGAATTGGATCTAGCAAAGAAATATAAGATTTATAAGCTGCTCCACATATAAGACAGCCGTAGCCTAATTTAGATCAAACAAGGACCCAATACAGCCGCAAAAGAACTAAAAAATTCCTACCCCAGTCACTCTTGGAAACAAATCTGGCAGGTCAGTTTGTGCAGTTCATGGTGGATTTTGAGGCATCGGACTCTTTCCTGAATATATGCAGGCATGGGTGATTGGTTCTGCAAGGGTTGCCCAGACTGGCAAAGGTGGACGTTCCCACAGAGTTGGCGGATGGGTCACCTCACAGGTTGAAAGGATCCGTGCATGGAAAGATCACAATGGGAAAGCTGACCTTCATTGGAAACATAATAGTAGCAGATATCAGTGTGCACCTACCATTTTGGGATTGGACTTTCTGACGGCTACCTGTAGCACGGTGGACATGGAAAACATGACACTTAGGAACCGAAAACAAATATTGTCCTTGAGAGACCGGGATGACATTGATTCGAGCTGGCAGTGAGAGGATACTGTTGGGCGTGGTGAAGTATTCAGATGGCGTGCCCTGAAGTGAGAATGTGGTTTTAGAACAGTCAGAAAGTAGGAAAATTTTGGTAAAGAAAGGTTAGGGCCCAAGTTCCTATGAGGGTGTTTAAACCTGGGGTTGATCCAGTGCTCTTATAGTAGGGTACGACAATTGGTAGGTTTGTGCGAGTGGAGGTGGAGGACATTGCGGATTCATACAGGGAGAGGCAGCAGGGGCAAAAGATGCAGGTCTGTTGTCAAAATTCCCCTAGCGATTTGGTTTGATGAGATAGATCAAGGATGATCCGCCTGGATCACTGATCCGTCTTTTTTTGTGAGTCGTGTTCTATGACTTTCTCGTGGTCTTTCAGATCAATGACTTGTGGTACAGGTTAGACCCATCCAGTGACTCCGATGGAACGGGTTTGAAAGTAACCTTTATTTCCATATCATTTTCGTGATCTTCCGGATTAAGGACTTCTGATCAGATGGCCCTGGTGGGACTGATTATAATTTTAACAGTTAACTCTTCACATCATTTTCCACTCTCCGACCCAGAGATCCAGCTACGCATAGTATCTCTGCCACTACGTCGGGACTACTTGCGCGTAGGACCTGCCCTTGCGAGACGTGACGTCATTAAGATGGCAGCTGTCAACGACATCGCACAATCACTGTCGACTACAAGAAGATAATGTTTGGGTACTTTGCGTGCCTTTTTTAATTTCAAAATGTTCGTGTGTGGCAAATATTGCATTTTCAAGAAGTTGCTATAGTTTCAAGGTATTCAATTGGGTATATTCAGTTGACTAAGTCAATTGTTTGAATGTCGATCGAAATCGCCGATAGATCTATGCCATACACCTGTGGTCTAGACAGGTTAACCATGTGCTTTGTAAAGCTAAGGGCTGATCAAGACATTGGATATGACTAGTTTACTTTGGTTAAAATGTCTTATCCCTAAGCCTAGGGTGTCCGAACCGTCCGAAGGAGACCTCAAGATATACAGATACCTCATACCCACTAATCACTATGAGTAGTTTTCTACTTTAACTAGAATACAAGTCCTTCAGATCATCGTCTTCGCTAGCTTTTATAGACACTACAGTGTTCAAAATTTGGAATTGAAAATTTTTGGAGGGTCCTATATTTATGGAGATCACAATATACTCATAACAAGTGATAAACATGTATTTATTTAATGAAATAAGACTGACGTCACTGTGTATTTATACTATGCCATGGGAATTATAGTCATTAGAAGTGTATTGGATATGCTTGATTTAAAGTTTGTTTTGAGGGTTTGTCTCAAAATGATGCCCAGACTAAACGTCCTGTTGGATATGCTTCAGATAATGCTGATGTTTACAAACCATATGTAGTTTTCATGAATTTTAAAAGAATATCTGACAGAATTTTTTGAAGTTGTTGCTGTAATGGTTAATATGACAGGTTTTGATTTTGTGGGAAAGGATTTGTACTAGAGAGATAGAAGTGGAAACTATGGAAATAATACACGCATAGGGTTTTATGGGGTGCAGATTGTGGCACTAATGAAGTATAGGAAGGGACGACTCACCACTTTTCACGTAAGTGCACAGGAAAATAGTGCAAAAAAATACATCACAAAAACGTCATTGACACCGCAAATTGATCGACTACAGACAGCTATTTAAACATAAAGTCCATACATGCACGTCATATTTATTATAATTTTTCAATCGTACCATGAAACAGAACGAAACTTCCAAATCATATAGGGACTACTAGAGTGATCGAGCGATCGCTAGCAGAGATACAAGTTGTGTAGCAATCTAACGGGAAGACGGTATCGCCGCCCTGGCAGAGTGATCATTTTCGTGATCTTCCAGATCAACGACTTCTGATCTGGGTGAAATGGATCCAGTGGCCCTAGGCGACCGGATCACAACTTAAACATTCAACTTTGTCATTTTCTTGATCAAGCAAGGTGATCTGGTTCAGGATTATGACTGTCTTGATATCGTTAAGCTTTACTCTTATTTTGCACTCACTTTCTATTAGATACAGCTCTCTACCGTATCTTGATCTTTCTGATATATTTACTAGTAGCTTTCAACTTAGCTTTTTTGCTGTGCTTCTTGCAGAGGCTAATGATAACCCTTCCCATAGTTATTTGCCATCCTCTCAATTCTGTGGGAAACTGTGATATACGTTCACTAGAACTTTCTCTCCTTCCACGCTACCCTAGGGGGGAACCTTCCTTAGAAAGCTTTTAGTACATTATGTTCTGATAGCATGGCAGGTCGCTACAGCACCCATACTACAAAAGAAACATTTTCTTTTGCGCCAGCACCACAAAAAAGCAATTCAGAGAGATGCAGCAGAGAAAGGTAAAGAAAATTATAAGCTTTACACATCCTAACACCTATTAAAGCAGCAACTGCAATGTGAATGGCCTGATGTTACATCCATAAGCCAGCCAGGAAGATCTGATCGTGTATGCTCAACCAGTATATCTGCAGGGGATACTTTACAGAAAGTACATATAATGGAAAAACAAGTGAAGAAAATCAGTGAAGAAACGAATAACTTCCATATGAACAAGAATTGACTGAGGAAACTATTGTTCATAGAGCTGCAGAGATACTTCACAAAAGAATGGACATGACAGTGAATCAAAAAGAAAACTATTTCTCATATGATAAAACAACACAAGCTATGACAGAATTCACAGACCCTTCACTTTACAAGCTCTTTACTTGGATGACAGATGGGAATTAGTAATTTTGATTTTCGGCTAAGTCGTGACTAGCCAGTTGTAGCTGGAGGAAACCAGAATACCTGGCGACTACCACTACTCAACCAGCGTAAACCCCAAGTCATTGGCAACCTTCTTACATGGCAGATGGGAAACTTTTGTCTAAAGCAGGCAGAAGAATTGGTGCAAAAGCCTTCACTGCTTAAACATTTAATGCAACATCACAACCTTAGCCAACAGCATCATTTCAGCAAAACAATCTAGCCAGGCTGGCAATATCCAGCATGAATATAGCAGCAAATGTTGGTTCGCCAGATTTCATCATTGGGTTACTGTATAAATTATACAGAACTCCGTCTGCAGCAATAAGATAAACTCCACTCAACAGTAGATAAATATAAAAAATGATTTATAAACTTACCAGAAGTGGAGAGGTATATAACAATGATGATGCTTAAGTTCAACCCAGGGGTTATTATCCCCTACACTTCAAGTTATGTATCCAAAGTTGCATCCAATTCAATTCTTAACTTCTGATAAACATCTCAACGATATCTTCAACAATAAGAGACATCTATGGAGCAAGAGTCTCAAAAATATCCCAGTGTGTTTTGACAAGGGTCTTCATACAAGGGCTCAGGAAATAGTTTGGTCTAAGCAAGATAAGCTGAGTGGTGAAGTACCACCAGAAGAAGGATTACACATGCTGATGTCCATTTTCTCTGCAACAGGCTTTTGATATGGTGATGCTTAGATTACCAATATCCTGCATGAGTTTGGTTATGCTCTTGGTTTGGTTTTGGTTTCTTTTTGTTTTAGTAGAAATTCCCTACTCTTTACGAATAGTTTCAAGGGGTCTTTCAGTTGTAGGACCATGCATAGACAGTCCTCTACGACACCTCACCTTTATATAGAGACCTGGACAACCCGCTATTTTGGGGACACATCTGAGAATCAAACCTGCAAACTCATGCTTGGGAGCCAGAAACAGCAAAGCTGATTATGGCAGATAAAGGTTTTTGATGTATGACATGAAACTTTTTGATGACGTTATCACCAAATCAACCTGTCTGAACCACCATCAAACCTGATCAATTTTGATACTGGAGGAATAACATCTTGTGAAAGCCTACTTGAAGCATTGGAAAGAGGAAGCATTTTAGCATCAAAATTTGTGAACGAGAGACTTGTTATGGTAGAGGATGGATGATCATAGAAAAGCACCCATTCCCCATTGCAAAAGAAATTCTGATATGCAGTCACAATTGACTTTGGGTATTTTAGACAAAAATGTACGGTTGGTTCCTAAGATAATGATACAGGGTCAAGCCGCACCTGAACTGTTGAATACTTGAGAGTTAATGAATAAATAAGTGCTTATAACTAAAGGCAAATCGGCACACTAAGTCCTTTAGTGCCATAACGTTTTTTAAAAGTGGTCCTTTGCCATTGTTGAGGATCAATAGCAAAACATATAAATTGTATATGAAAGAAGAAGAGGGGGAGAAAGAGTAGAGCCTTCAAATCCAAAGAGGACTAAGAGATCTTTAAAGGCATGGTAATCATCGACAGATCCACACATCCCCCTTCTTTAATAGGGCCAGCACGTTGCCACACCAGCTTAGGGTTCCCAGGGAGGTTCCAGCTCCTATTGCACACCATTAAGCAAGTCAAGAGGGAGTGCAGCTTGCGCGGTGTTGAATATTTGGGGTCGCTCTGCCTGAATGGGCAAGTGCCTTCAAAAGTTAACACCAGTCCCCAATTACAATAGAGTAGAAAGTAATGTTTTACTGGTAGGCGACTCTATGGTCAGAAGGATACGAAGTTAGTTAGATGAATTTTTGGAAAGGGATGTTAAAATAAAAGTACTGTCAGCATCGGGGGTGAAAATTTGGCATCTGGGCGAACATATTGAGAAATACAAGAGGGCAGTATTTCGAGATGAGGAGAAAGATGTAGTAGTAATACATGGAAGGACAAACCTTGTGGAAAGGGGGACAGGCAGAATATATGCCAGAGTTATGGGAGGGGCTGTAGAAGTGTTACTGATGGGTAAAGATGAGTGGATAGGGATGGAGAAGTGTGCATGGTCAGGAATTCTCCCCCTGGGAGACATACTCATGTGCTGAGTTGACGGTAGGGAATCAGAATTAAGGCTATCAACGCTGAGATAGCCTGTGTTGTCAGAAAGGTAGGCGGTACATTCATTAGCAACTGGGAGGACTATCCTCATGAGGGAAGGTTCCTCCCAGACCCCCTTAATAGATTGGGTACACTGTACTCAAGAGGGAAAGATGATGCTAGTAAAAGGAAGTGGGAGGGGTATAGACGCTATGCTGTTCAAATGAGACAGTCAAGAACCAGGGAAACTAGAGTTTGGGGGATGAATAAAAGGTAAAGCACCCATGATGAGGACATAGGAAAATACACAGGGGTCCTAAGAAAAGGACGAAAAGAGAGGAGCCGGGGATAAGAATTGCATACATCAATGCCAGGGAAGAGAGAAATAAGAAAAAAGCTAGTGGACAGGTAGTTACGGAAACAGAGTTAGATATATGCCTTGTGACAGGCGCCACAAATGTGGAAAGGGTGAAACCCAAAGGAGTTGAGGAATGAATAAGTTTTGGTAAGATGTATAGGGGAGAAAAATGAAGGCAGGGTAGCAACGAAAGTTTGCCTCCCAAGTATACAATTTATGAATGAGCTATCCACATGGCTGATTATTCTGAGGTTGCTGCATTAGTAATGGATTTTCTTCAGACACTGCAGATATTCCTTAAATATCAAACCATTTTTTCTCAGGATGTTATTGACATACATAAGGTAAATAAAGTTAAACAACTTTTTCATATACACTGCGCCCTACTTAATTGTAAATTGTATGAATCTCTCTTCTGGAAGTTTTTTGACATCCCTACCGTGGATAAGGAATTAGGGTCGCAATGTTTGATATGGGGAACAAAAATGGTACGGTGACAAAAGTTAGACAGCTGATGTTCAAATATCATGCAGGCCACCTTCATAATTTCAAGAAACCCAGCGAAGAGACAAGGGCAGTCGTCGACATGTTGTCGATGTTTAAACAGCTGCACAAAATAGAATTCTACCTTTTTTTAAAGAGGTTAATGAACTGCAAGTCAACCTACATAGCCAAGAAACGTCCAGCCTTTGGAAATGTGAATTATTTAAATGCAAGTTTATGTTATCCTGTGAAAAATGTAAGAACGGTCGCCTTGGAATTTACAATGGAATCTGTGGGTCTACACAGGAATAAAACTTAATATAGGTGTGCACTCAGCACACTGTTATTTATTGATTTTAGAATTTCACCATAGAAACTTATTCACTGAGATCCCCAACCATCACGGTACACCTACATACCCCAAATCATCCAAAAGTATGTATCATGTAGGCACAAGAAACAAGCTGTTTCAACGTAAGGATTTCGAGCATATGGTTATCAAAGTCCACAGGACTTTGATTGCTATGCCAGGTGCAAAACCCAAATAAAATCTGTTTGTGAAAATGACAGCAACTTTGAAAAACTGGCAACTTCTGGAAAAAATGCAACATTTTTTTTTTCTCAGGAGCGTTCCTCAAACAGTGACCAAGCATTGGTAGAAGTTTGGGAGAAATTTCAATCAAATATAAGAGAAACTGATTCCAACTTCTTAAAATAATGCCCACTGATTCTGGGCCATACATCCGGGCCAGCTGAATTTTCAGCTTCCAGCACTGTAAAGACAGCTTCAGGATTAGGTGATAACTTGGCAGCACATTATAAAAATTCCAACAAAATTGTTATAGTTTTAGTCTGGGTCTACACAGGAACAAAACTTAATATAGGTGTGCACTCAGCACACTTTTATTTATTGATTTTAGAATTTCACCATAGAAACTTATTCACTTGGATCCCCAACCATCTTGGTATACCTACATACCCCAAATCATCCAAAAGTATGTATCATGTAGGCACAAGAAATTAGCAGTTTCAACAGAAGGAATTCAAGCATATGGTGATCAAAGTCTACAGGACTTTGATTGCTATGCCAGGTGCAAAACCCAAATAAAATCTGTTTGCAAAAATGACAGTAACTTTGAACAACTGGTAACTTCTGGAAAAAAAATGCAACATTTTAATTTTTTTTCAGGAGCGTCCCTCAAACAGTGACCAAGCGTTGGTAGAAGTTTGGGAGAAATTTCAATCAAATATGAGAAAAACTGATTCCAACTTCTTAAAATAATGCCCACTGATTCTGGGACATACATCCAGGCCAGCTGAATTTTCAGCTTCCAGCACTGTAATGACAGCTTCAGGATTAGGTGATTACTTGGCAGCACATTATAAAAATTCCAACAAAATTGTTATAGTTTTAGTCTGGGTCTACACAGGAATAAAACTTAATATAGGTGTGCACTCAGCACACTTTTATTTATTGATTTTAGAATTTCACCATAGAAACTTATTCACTGGGGGATCCCCAACCATCACAGTACACCTACATACCCCAAATCATCCAAAAGTATGTATCATGTAGGCACAAGAAACAGGCTGTTTCAACAGAAGGAATTCAAGCATATGGTGATCAAAGTCCACAGGACTTTGATTGCTATGCCAGGTGCAAAACCCAAATAATTATTGATATTTAGAATTTCACCAAGGAAACTCATTCACTGGAATCCCCAACCATGTACACCTACATACCCCAAATTATCCGAAAGCTTGTATCATGTAGGCACAAGAAACTAGCTGTTTCAACGGAAGGAGTTCAAGCATATGGTGATCAAAGTCCAAAGAACTTTGATTGGTATGCCAGGTGCAAAACCCAAATAAAATCTGTTTGCGAAAATGACAGCAACTTTGAACAACTGGTAACTTCTGGAAAAAATGCAACTTTTTTTTTTTTTTTCAGGGGCGTTCCTCAAACAGTGACCAAGCATTGGTAGAAGTTTGGGAGAAATTTCAATCAAATATGAGAGAAACTGATTCCAACTTCTTAGAATAATGCCCACTGATTCTGGGCTATACATCCAGGCCAGCTGAATTTTCAGCTTCCAGCACTGTAAAGACAGCTTCAGGATTAGGTGATAACTTGGCAGCACATTATACAAATTCCAACAAAATTGTAACAGTATTAGTCTGGGTCTACACAGGAATAATACTTAATATAGGTGTGCACTCAGCACACTTTTATTTATTGATTTTAGAATTTCACCATAGAAACTTATTCACTTGGATCCCCAAGCATCGAGGTACACCTACATACCCCAAATCATCCAAAAGTATGTATCATGTAGGCACAAGAAATTAGTGGTTTCAACAGAAGGAATTCAAGCATATGGTGATCAAAGTCTACAGGACTTTGATTGCTATGCCAGGTGCAAAACCCAAATAAAATCTGTATGCAATATTGACAGTAACTTCGAACAACTGGTAACTTCTGGAAAAAAATGCAACATTTCTTTTTTTTCATGAGCGTCCCTCAAACAGTGACCAAGCATTGGTAGAAGTTTGGGAGAAATTTCAATCAAATATGAGAAAAACTGATTCCAACTTCTTAAAATAATGCCCACTGATTCTGGGCCATACATTCAGGCCAGCTGAATTTTCAGCTTCCAGCACTGTAAAGACAGCTTCAGGATTAGGTGATAACTTGGCAGCACATTATAAAAATTCCAACAAAATTGTTATAGTTTTAGTCTGGGTCTACACAGGAATAAAACTTAATATAGGTGTGCACTCAGCACACTTTTATTTATTGATTTTAGAATTTCACTATAGAAACTTATTCACTGGGATCCCCAACCATCACGGTACACCTACATACCCCAAATCATCCAAAAGTATGTATCATGTAGGCACAAGAAACAAGCTGTTTCAACGTAAGGATTTCGAGCATATGGTGATCAAAGTCCACAGGACTTTGATTGCTATGCCAGGTGCAAAACCCAAATAAAATCTGTTTGCGCAAATGACAGCAACTTTGAACAACTGGTAACTTCTGGACAAAATGCAACATTTTTGCTTCAGTTTTAAACAATTAACCACACTGACAAGTGAATACATTGTTATGTTTCCTCGCATTAAAAAGCTCTCATATTTGACTAATGTAATCAAAAATATTAAACATGCTATGAATGAAACAACATCATTATAAGAAAAAAGTATATTAGAAGCGAATCTTGCAACTCTTTTTTGGTTTTCTACAGAACAAAATATCCTGCTCAAGTTTCCTACCTCCCCCTGATGAGCAGGGGGCAACGGAACAACACTGTCAATATGGGAAGTCAGCCACTAAGTTCTTCTTTGATGTGACTTTTTTTTAAGGACGTGACACTGGGATTCCAATCTTGAAAGAATTTCCAAATTGACAGTGCTGCTCCGGTAGAAAAATCTATGGCTCAGAAAATCACCCATAAGGCCAGTCTCAAATTCTTTTACAGAAAGAAAATATTCCTAAATCAGTACTGCAGGAAAACTGTCTGCAAGGCAATGATTCAGTTGAGAATAGACTACGCCAGCAATTTCTATTACCGCAGTCTACCAAAATTCTTACAAAATCGCCTTCAGGTTGTACAAAATAAAATGATCAGATGTTTTAAACTATTCTGAAAACAGAACACACTTGGTAGCCAATGACTTTAATGAGGCTGAATGGATAAGCATTGTAAACAATAAAATATCTGGCCGCAAGCCATGTATTTAACTGCATTGATGGACAGGCTCCAGAATTCTGATTTTACCAAAGGTTGGTTCATATGGCATAAAGTCCTTCCACTACATAGGTTCCAAAATCTGGAACTCTTTGCCAGACAAGATCCTGACTACGTTCAGTAAATTTATCTTTAAAGGCACACACATCATGCCTTTAAAGATCATTCATATGATGAAGAGATCAGAAACCACTTTTCCCAATTATTACTCGATGAGTTCTGCCTGTGTATTACATGTACATGTTTAACTGTTTAATTTCTTGGATAACACATACAAAAAGAGGTCCGGTACCACCTCCGGATTTTGGTTCATCAAGGTCCTCAAGTCTGTTTGTCATTTATGCTTCAAGACAAATGAATTGTTGTCAATGACATTTCATGCCAATATTTTGAATTTGATTTTATCGTCACTGTTACTGCCATTTCCAGCTAATTACAAGTTGTGACTAGCCAGTTGTAAGCGGTGGAGGAAACCAGAGTGCCTGGCGTATATCACCGCCTAGCACCAATTAAGTCACTGGCAACTTTCTCACTATCCCTGGCCTAGGGTTCGAACCTGGCCAGTGAAGGGCAGCTAGCAGTAAGTGGTAACATGGCCAGCCGGCCAGCGGGCACATTACAGGAAATGTGCACAGAGCCTACAATAGGGAGGTCCCCAAAAGTGGAGTCCTCCCTAATGTAAGGCAATGAACATTAGATATCCAGGGGTGGGGACGTGTATAGAAGTTGGGGCACAATTTCTTTTTTCGTCATTTCCGGGCTCAATTATTTTTATCACAGATTTTGAGGGCTCAGGGAAGTAAGAAAAAGGACAAGAAACCAACTTGCCTTGAATCTTTTATAGAAAATAATCTCGTATATTTCATGGAAGTAGGGTGTCCAAGTCCATATGCCATTGGCGCATGGGCTGTATGCTGCGGCGCATTGCCATTGCGATTGGGGGTGTGGGGGCCGCTCAAGGCCCCCAGAAGCCAGAGAGGTTCTAGATGCTCTGAAATGCATTCTCAGGCTTATCTGAGACCCAAATGAGTAATTCCAGAGGGAAAGTATTTTCGTTTTGAGAGAACAGTTTACCTTTTTTTTTTTGGTGTGCACTGCCATTGCTGCCAGGGTTCTAGATGCTCTGAGATGCATTCTCAGCCTTATCTGAGACCCAAACGAGTTATTCCAAATGTAAAGTATTTCTGTTCTGAGAAAACAATTTACCCTTTTTTAGCCTTTCTTATTTGGTGTGCAGGGATGTCTGCCAGTGGTGCACTGCCATTGCGGCCAGGGGTCTGGGGGCCGCTCAAGGCCCCCAGAAGCCAGAGGGTTCTAGATGCTTAGAAATGTATTCTCAGCCTTAACTGAGCCCCATAATGAGTGATTCCAGGTGAAAGTGTTTCTGTTTTGAGGAAACAATTTACCTATTTTTAACCTTTTTTAGGTGTGCAAGGCCACTGCCATTGCGGCCAGGGGCCCCCAGAAGCCAGAGAGGTTCTAGATGCTCTGAGATACATTCTCAGCCATATCTGAGACCCAAATGAGTTATTCCAGATGTTAGGTATTTCTTTCTGAGAAACAATTTACCCTTTTTTATTTGGTGTGCAGGGCTGTCTGCTCGTGGGGCACTGCCATTGCAGCCAGGGGTCTAGGGGCTGCTCAAGGTCCCCAGAAGCCAGAGGGTTCTACCTGCCCTGAGATGCATTCCCAGCCTTATCTGAGTACCCTAACCTTTCTTTACATTGACGTATGTACTTTGACCCCATATAATAGCCTTATTTGTCTGCATGTTGCTGTACATGTACAGTGTATAATTATTTTTTCAGTCAGAGCTCAATTATTTTTTTCACTGATTTTTAGGGCTCAATTATATTTTTCAAAGAATTTCAGGGCATGATTATATTTTTAAATTCCATACAGGCCCCCCTGGATATCTAATGATTAATGCCTAAGTGGCTGGGCTAGGGTGTGCTTTCAGCTTATAATTAGCTGCTCCCCTGAGAATCCAATGCATCCGCATCTATATAGGTCAAATCAAATAAGCTATCGGAGGGGCTGTTACACAAAAAGAGAGAGCCTCACAGATTTCCCCTCGTATAGAAGTGTGAAAGCAGTTTTAATGGAAATGACTACATAGAAGTGGGATATTTAGGTAAGGAAGTATGTGATACACAGGCATGCAGCTTAATATAGGAGTCTTAGCGTGCTCCTGAGGATTTAAAGTTGTATTTAGTGACTTTCAAAAGTTCTATGTGATCATTTCCTGTTATGCAGGCACCCACTGGCATGCCATTACTTGTCTGCTCTAAGACTGGTCTTTAGAGACAAATGAATCACTTTTAAAAACAAATGGTGTATGAAGACAATTTGTTTGTCTATTGAGACAAATTGAGGCTATTTTTCCATTAGAAGACAACTCATTTGTTTTAGAACTTTGTCTTTGAAAGCAAATGAATTGCAATTAAAGACTTTGATAAAAAGTGTATTTCGTCATAAACGGCTTACCAAACTGGAGACAATTCATTTGTCTTAAAAGACAATATATTCGTCTTAAAAGACAAATGAATTGTCTCAGATGATTCTTTTGCCTTTAAATACAAATACTGAAATAGTGCTTTTCTGCAAGAACGGCGCTTTCCAGCGGAACTCTTTTTTGAACAGTATGGCATTCCACTATATATCTACACTACTATGGGGCGCCGTTTGTAACATGCACACTTTTGTCGACAGAAGCAATTTTGTCGAGACAGAAGTCCAAAATGTGACATATGGCGAGTGGTTACGCCATGTGTAACACAAAAGTAATTTTGTCAGACAGAATTACTTTTGTCTAACAAAAGTTACTTTTGTTGACAAAAGCAAATTTTGTCACGACAAAAGTACTTTTGTTCAACAAAAGTTACTTTTGTTGACAAAAGTAATTCTGTCTCGACAAAAGTAATTCTGTCTCAACAAAATTACTTCTGTGTCGACAAAAGTAATTTTGTCTTAGTGTCGTGCGGCGATGGCAGATGGCGGGCATGATCGAATAGACGAGTTGAAGCATCTCCAACGCTCGATCGAGATGCAGTATCTCGTTCTAGATACTGCAGCCTGATCGAGATGCATTGAAGAGTTTTACAAAATTTCATTTCCTGCCTGTATTTTGAGCTTGTAAATGCCCCATGACGAGTGTAAGCTTACACTTCCTATTTCTTCATTGACTTCATTGACACACTCGGCTGGTATTAGTTTGTACCGGTGTCAGGCGAAAACACTAGTGTATCGAATGCATGTGCACGAGTCAGCAAGTGCTTTAACCAGTCTATAGGCGGACGGTACACGCTGTGAAGTGAAGTGCTCTCTCCGTCGGTGGCACATCAGGGGGCCATATAATTCATGGATATATAAGTCATGGATATTGTCATTGACAGTTGTCAATTTAATTTTAGTTATAATAATTACTGTCTCCATATATTTCATGGATATTGTCACAGTTGTTGTTATTGACAGTCTGTATGTGCTGTTCCTCGTGTGTCCGATTGTCGTTGATGGGTGAAGCCATATATTTATCTATAATGGTGAAATAACTCATTTTCGAAGTTTATTCCAATGTTTCAAAGTGGCATAGCATGTGCCGACACACGAGTGAAATGAATCCACGGCGGCCAGATCCAACTATCACTAATACTATCAGGTGTGTTCTTGTGAGAGTATAAACACTGATAAACCTGCAAAGAAAAGATGGACACCACTAACTACACTACTACTTAAACTCGACTATGAACGTAAATAACTAAGAAAAAGAGAACGAGAAAGGAAAAGAAGATAAAGGAGAAAGAAAAGAAGAAGAAATACACTGTTGTGAAAAGTAAGAAAATAGGGCGTTTTCGACTAGGGCGTTTTCGCATATAGGGCGTTTTCGCCTGGATTCTACTATTCCTGACTATCTCGAAACGTGTCAACCTGAGCAAACACCGGATATTGACTGTACCAATTCTACAACTTGTGCGGGTCAAGAGGACTCTCTTCCAATCTCCTCAACTTCTGACTATGTCCAAACAGACGCTCCAAATCAAAATGTATTGAATGGTGTTAAACATGTGAAATTTCCCTGTCTTGACTGCTGCAAAGAAGTACGCAACAACAGCAAAGCTGTTTGCTGTGAGTCGTGTTGCAGGTGGATTCACATTAAATGCGCTGGGATATCTAAAAATCTTTATACTAAGATGGTTAATTCCAATGCAAACAATGAAAACACCCCACCCTTTTTCTGTAAGGAATGCTTAACTGTAAACTTCCCCTTTACAGTTTTCCCAGAACTTGACTCCAGTGGCGATTGCACACATGATTGCTTAATTGACTGTGATTTATGTTGTTCCAAGGACCACTCACAGACTTTCGATGATGCTAGTCCCGAATCTATGAACTGTAATAATGAATCTACAATGTATTCTCTAACGTTTGACTGTTTCAAAAAACGTGGCTTGCATTTTGTTCATCTGAATATTAGAAGTATTTTACCAAAAATAGATCAATTAAGAGAGTTTGTAAGATGTAACAAACCGGCAATTTTGGGTCTCACTGAAACATGGTGTGATAACAGTATTTCTGAGAGTGAAATTTCTTTACCCAATTATGTTTGTTACAGGAATGATAGAAATCGTGATGGAGGTGGCGTTTGTGTTTTTGTTAGATGTGATATCGCATTCAATACAAGGCCCGACTTAGGGAATGATCACATTGAATCGGTATGGATAGAGATTCTTCTTCCAAAAACAAAGCCTATTTTAGTAGGGGTGTGCTATCGGCCACCTAAGCAAATGGATTTTTACGAAAAGCTTGAAAATATTTGTTCAAACACTGAACGTTTCTTTGAACTTGAAGTTATGATACTAGGGGATTTTAACACCAATTTCTTAAAACACCCAACCTTAAAAAGCTCAACCCTATATGTATCTATGAATGGTTTTATGAATATGTTTAACCTACAGCAGCTCATTACTACAGCTACTAGGGTTACAGCGACCTGTAAAAGCATCATTGACCTCATATTTGTGTCAGACCCTGATAAGATCTCTCAATCGGGTGTTATCGAACTGGGACTAAGTGACCATTTCGGCACATACTGTACCCGGAAGATCTCCAAGTCTCAAACATCTGCAGACAAGGTGTCAGTTATTAGAAACATGAAGAACTATTCTTCTGCCGAGTTCTGCACTATGTTGTCACGCTTAGACTGGTCGTCTGTGTTCTCCTGTAACGATGTCAATCAGGCATTTCAAAATTTTAAAGACTTATTCTTAAATTGTGTAGACACCTTGGCACCTAAGAAGGAGGTCAGACTAAAACAGCGATCTGAACCATGGCTGACAAACGAAATACTTGAGACTATTAAAGAAAGAGACAAAACCCTATCAGCCTTCATGAAAACCAAAATTCAAAGTGTTTTTGATGATTTTAAAAGACTTAGGAACAAGGTGCAAACACTCGTTAAAAAAGCAAAATTGGACTTTTATAAACATGAATTGGAAGTGAATAAAAACTCACCTAAGAAGCTCTGGAAAATTTTAGGTAGCCTAGGGGTGCCATCCAAGAGCAATAAAACTCCATCATCGGCAATTGGGCTTGATATAAATGGCTCTATCAATTTTGATAAATTCACTGTTGCTGAGAAATTTAATGAATTTTTCTCCACAGTAGCATCTAAACTGGTAACAAAATTGCCGAAGGCTCTTGGAAGGTTTTCTAGTGCTTTTTATTATTCATTCTATGCTGACAAAGGTGCTACTTTGAATTCTTTTGAGCTGCAAAATTTGACAGAGAAGGAGACTCAAGGACTTTTGAGAGGGCTGGGTAGAGACAAGGCCACAGGATTGGATAATATACCTGCCCGTTTCCTTAGAGATGGGGCAATTATTATTGCCAATCCGCTGACGCACATTATAAATCTATCCATCTCCACAGGCACTGTACCTGAGGACATGAAGTCAGCCAGAGTGGTACCACTCCACAAAAAGAATAGTAAGACTGACACTGGTAACTACAGGCCAGTATCTATACTAAGTTGCATCTCAAAGGTTCTAGAGAGGGCGGTGTACAACCAAATTGAACTATTTTTAAATAAAAATAACTTACTCTATGAATTACAATCAGGCTTCCGGCCTGGTTTCTCCACTGATACCACGCTTACATTTCTTACAGATTATATTAGAGGTAAAATTGACAAAGGTGACCTCACTGGGTTAGTTTTACTGGACCTGCAAAAAGCATTCGATACTGTCGATCACAATATTCTCCTGTCAAAACTCTCTGCGGTAGGTCTCAATTTAACTTCGGTTAATTGGTTTAAATCCTATTTAACTCAACGTAGCCAGCTGGTAGAAGTGGAAGGCACCAGGTCTGAAACCAGGAATGTCACATGCGGGGTACCTCAAGGGTCCATTCTCGGGCCGCTCCTCTTCTTAATCTATGTCAATGACATGCAGAAGGCTGTCAATTGTAAACTTCTTTTATATGCGGATGATTCTTGTCTTTTAGTCTCTGGAAAGAATGTCCAGGACATTGAAAATACACTTTCGCATGAGTTACAAAATGTTAGCGATTGGCTTGTAGATAACAAATTATCCTTACATCTAGGGAAAACAGAATCTATCATTTTTGGCTCACACAAGAGACTTAAGAATAAGAAAGAGCTAAATGTGGTCTGTAATGGGGTCAAAATTGATAGCAAACCTAATGTGAATTACCTAGGCACAAAACTAGACCAGACTCTATCAGGTGAAACCACTGCGAATTCAGTGATAAGTAAATGTAACTCTAGGTTAAAGTTTCTATATCGTAAGGCTAACTATTTTGACTTTACCACCAGACGTAACCTTGCCATGGCTCTTATTCAATGTCATTTTGATTATGCTTGCAGTGCCTGGTATGGTGGTCTCAAGTTGAAATTAAAGCAACGACTACAGATCTGTCAAAATAAAATGATTAGATATGTTTTGGGACTACATCCGAGATCTCATATCGGTTACAATGAATTCAAGATAGTCAATTGGCTGCCTGTAGAGAAAAGGGTCCAGCAATTGAATGTGAACCACATGTTCAAAATTTTTAATAACACTGCTCCATCTTATCTTTCTGAACAGTTTGAGCGTGTTCAAAATCAACATCACTATCGAACAAGAGGGAGCAGCCATAATTTTATTGTTCCTGGGGTAAACTCAGCTGGGAGGTCTTCTTTCTCATTTGTCGGTGCCAAAAACTGGAACAATTTGCCTGGCCATATCAAACAATGCATAACAAAAGAGAATTTTAAACTAGAAGTAAAGAAATATTTTATGGAGTGTGTTGCAAATGAGGAAGAAGCCATATATTTATATTAAACTGTGATATAGTAAGCCACTGTTGCCAAATAGACATTGCTGTGATATGTGTCAGTCTTGCCTGTGATATACTAGTATCATGCCCGGACCACTTTGGAAATAAGTGCAGGACACTTAAAGTGCTATCCGAGGTATATTTATGCCATGTATAACCTCTGACACTGTATTTATATTATTTTACCTTGTATTGTACATGTACATTTTTATACCTAAATAAAATCAATCAATCAATCAATCTTATCTATAACCGATGCAAGGCACTAGGACAGAATTCTGAATGTAACTCTTGGCGAGTGGTCTCGCCAAGTGTAACACAAAAGTAATTTTGTCTATGACAAAATTACTTTTGTTGACAGAAGCAATTTTTGTCAAGACAAAATTGCTTTTGTCAGACAATTTTGTTGGACAAAAGCGACTTTCGTTGGACAAAATTTGCTTCTGTCAACAAAAGTATGGATGTTACAAACGGCGCCCCATACACTACTGTTTTCCAGAGCGGACTTGAGAAAAGTACTGACTTCATCTTGATGTTATCAGAGAAATATGTCTACTACTCCCAGATGTTATAAACCTCTTACTTAGAATTATCGTATGTTTGAATTTGTGCGAGAATGATAACAAGAGTGTTGATACGGATTGTTTGCTTATGATTTTAAACCGGATCGCCGGACGCCGTCTCTCGGCAAGAATCGGAACATTTAACACGTGCGCGCGTGCATTGCTAGCGCTCGATCCACAAGAATTGCTTGCCGCGGTGCAATCGACCCTAGTATGCCGTTTGAGATGCGGCGTTACCGTTTGATACCGATCGAGCACCTCTACTTTATAAACTTCCGGTTTGAACCAAAACCAAAACAAACCTTGATCCTAGAGGTAGGCTCCTTTGCATGTCGCATAGCTTTATCTTTGATTTTCTATGCATCTTATGTTAGGTGGATATTTTCTTGAATGCGAGACCGGTGAATGTATCCATGTCAATGACAACATTTTTTTCTTAGAAGTATTTACAAAACTTAGAATCAGATTACATGTAAGAGAATCTTGTCAACTTGCAACGTCATCCTTACCTTAGACTAGTCTCAGTACTGATCAGTTTCACAGCGAGAGAGAGAGAGAGAGTTTATGTGAAAATCGAATTCCGCCAAAAATAGCCAGACAATGGTCTGGTAGCTTGGTACCATTCGATCTGGTGTATGCAGAGTTGACTATATCCCAAATTTGGCTTAACCTCTCCACTCATTCAGTCATTGCAGTATCATACGTGAGTCTGCTTTCATCCATTACAGGATATGGCCACACTGCCAGTCGTCCACTCCACTTATGGAGTGGCCAGGACGATTGCACACTGTGATACAGCCGTGCTTCCTGTCTAGTCGACCCCCTCGGGAACGATGCCTCTGGCAGGCCCGGACGTTCTGGTTGTTATGTGTATTGGCGGGGGTGTCAACACAAGGAGTGACAGCTTTACAGATTTCCACTCGTTGAAGAAGATTGAGTATAAAAGCATCTTTCTTGGAAATGGCTGCACAAAAGTGGGATATTTATTTAAGGAATTATATGATACAATAGTTAGCAACTTGATGTAGGAGTTCTAGGGCCCTTTAGTAGTCAGAAAGTGGCATTTATTGACTTCCTTTAGTTCAGTGTGCGCAAATCCTGTCATGCAGTTTTACAGATTTCCACTCGTTGAAGAAGATTGAGTATAAAAGCATCTTTCTTGGAAATGGCTGCACAAAAGTGGGATATTTATTTATGGAATTATATGATACAATAGTTAGCAACTTGATGTAGGAGTTCTAGGGCCCTTTAGTAGTCAGAAAGTGGCATTTATTGACTTCCTTTAGTTCAGTGTGCGCAAATCCTGTCATGTATAGGATTTCAAATTTTACAGGAAATTACGCCCCATATGCGATTACGCCCCCATCTATTACGCCTCACTTTTCAAGTGCTGCTGTGAGCGGCGGTTTGCTGTGAAGTGAAGTGCTCTCTCTGTGAAGTGCGCATCAGGGGGCCTGGCAAGCCGTAAAATCAAACGTGTTGTTCCTCTTGTGTCCGCTTGTCCAATAAGTGAAGCCATACAATTATCTGAAATCTCATTTTCAAAACTTTATTAAACTGTGCTTCGTGTGCCGATGTAGCATGTAGCGTGCCACTTGTCCGCTCCCGTGAGAGTATAAACCTGAAAAGAAAAAATGGATGTACCACTACACTAACTACACTACAACTAACTGGGCTATGAACGTAAATAACTAAAAGAAAGAGAAAGGAAAATAAGAGAAATACACTACTGTGTAAAGTAAAAGTGAGGGGTAATCTATGGGGGCGTAATCGCCTGACACCTTCAATTTACCTTCACAATCCATGGAAAGATTAGTGCTTGGACTTGTCAAAAAAAGAATATCTGATATTTTGTCACAGATGGCAATAAAAATCTAGGCATCATCTATCTTGCATTATTGATAATTTCCTGGGTTATCACAGAAACATCAATGATTGATGTGTCTGGTTATCAATAGCGCTTCTAAGTGGCACAATTATGAAACCTTGGATCTGTTCTGTTCTGTTCTGCCTCTGTTCACATGTGTTGATAATGTTTTGAACTGTTTTCTTTTATGAATTTGATCATTTACTGGCATATATCCATAAAGATTATACAAATCATTTTCAGAATGGCTACAAGTCCTACAGACAATCAGGTTCAACACCTGGTCAGAGAAAAACTCAATGCAGAGAAGGTGAAGTTATGGCTCCCCCCATACACCACAGAGGATGGCCAGAAGGGTGAAGCCCCAGAGGTAGGTTATAACCTTAGATGAATAGAACATGGATAGGTCCATAGATCAATTACCATATAGGACCTATTAATAGAACATGGATAGGTACACAGATCAATTACCATATAGGACCTCTTAATAGAACATGGATAGGTACACAGATCAATTACCATATAAGACCTATTATGAAGTCCTTGACACAACTTATCTCACTGAAAATTGAGTATAAAAGCAGTTATATTGGAAATGACTATAAATAAGTGGGATATTTAGGTAAGGAAGTATATAGTACCAATCAAGGCTTGACATTAACTTTTGAAGGCACTTGCTAAGTAGGGCAGGTAAACTAATTTCTACCTGCCCAATAAAAGTTTGACCTGTCCTGCAAAAAGTTTGATAGAATCTTAGAAGACCAACACATGGAATGGAAACCAGCCAGTCAACCTGAACATGCTAGCCTCAACCAGTGTCAATTAATAGTCGCTAATAGGTGCTCTGGGCACCCCCAGCAGGTGGTGGAGATAAGGTTTCTCTGTAATGTAATCGATGCGGGAGCCCTGATTGGTCCTTGTTCCCACGTGACCTCGTGCTGCTGCCTTATCTGCTAGTCCTGGCATGAGGCTAGCATGTAACTATAGGGCATATAGTAATTGGTCTCTCGTTACATATCCATTCTTTTCTTAATCCAAGATAGAATGAACATGAAAGTGACTTTTCTTGTATGTACTGTACTTGCACCAATTAATTGTTTACCTGCTATATATTTATCTGTACTGTTGAAAAATATTGGATTTCCCTTGTGTTATAGTATCTCTGAAGTTACATGATGAAATCTTACCCGCCATGTAGGGCGCACAATCTTATCTTACCTGCCCTTCAGCCATTTGGGTATTTTTGACCTGCCATGGTCCTATGGTCCCAGGCCAGTAAAAACTTCCCAAAATGGCTTAGGCCAGTAAAGAAAGACCTCAACTGGTCCTACAGGGCCAGTAAACATCTGGGGACATTCTTGTTAACAAGTTTCCCCTCAAGAATATGCCAAATTTTTTTGAAATAGATGAAGATGAAATAGATAAAAATAAATGTTGTCTGTGGATTTTATGTAAAGTTTTTTTCTTTTTATATTAAACAAAAATTTGTAGGACCAGTATATATGTTGCAGGCCCTGTAGATCCTAGGCGTTACTGGTCATACGGGGCCAGTAACATTTTTAGTTAGCGTTGAGGCCAATCAATCTTTCGTTTTAATGATCGATCAATCAACATCATGGCAAAACGATTGATCATATTGATTTATCGTCCCAGCACCACTTTAATGGGTGTTAGGCAAAGGGGAAAGTCAAACCACAGTCCTTCGGCAAGTGCTTTTTAAGAGCTCTTCAATGGCCACCCAAGACAGCTTACACAACAAAGAACACTCAGCTAGGATCTAGTCCTATTTAAATATTATATGACATCATTCATAAAAAGGTAAGGTTTGCTATGTGCCAGTTTCCAGGCATGGTCTCAATTCCAAAGTTAATGTCAAAAACAACATGAATCCAGACGTCAATTTCTGGAGGAATTCTGAAGCATTAATGGGTCAAACGAAATCTTAAGGTCAAGCAGAAAGATTTTGGCTCCACAACAAGCTTCAGATCCAGCTTTTTGATATTAAAGGTTTAAGGTATTCGGTTTATAGTCTTGTATCCACACGACCTTTCTTCCCTAGCAGGCCTGCACACATGGAAACCATTTCAATCCCCCAAGTGATATTCCAGAGCAGTTGGCCGCATATAGCGCACAAGCTCTAAGCACTGCTTTATTAATGCTATGTACCCATTTTTCAGCTGGGTAGACTGAGGCAATATGGAATAAACTGTCATGCCCAAGGACAGACTAAAGTGCCAAGGCCGGGAATTGAACCAGTGACCTACAGATTACCAGTCCGACACCTAACCAACTGAGCTACTTTGTCCCCTAAATTTTTTGGTAAATTCACCTCTGAATTTGCTGTTCCCTTCAGGAGCTGATCACAAGGTTCTCGGTTAAAGAGCTCTTGCTGCCTGTCGAGATGGTCTCGTCCACAATGGAGACGAACATTGAGTACTGTAATTTGCTGTGTACGAAAGTTGCCGATCTTGCCTTTTTCCGAATGTGCCGAATCGTAATTAACCAATCGTGATCGGTAAATTAAAAACAGCTGTTAGTTTTTACCACATTGACACTATTACAGTTTAAAACCCTTATCCTGCTGGTGGCTAATTTGGCCAATACAAAATGATGCAAGAATCCTGAAAAATGATCGAAACCCTGGCAAATGGGTACTCATCTGAGAGTTCTCTGAGAGAGCTTTCCAATTAATACCAACATGACAGGATTTGGATGGTTTTCAAAAATCTTTGCGTCCATGTGCTTTGTACGAAAGTAGCCCCATCATTGGAAGGGTTAATAGAAATTGATACTGATAAGCCAGGAGAGCGGAGTTGGCACGAGTTGGTCTCTGCTCTCATCTCTGCTTTTGACAAGGGAAGTCAACAAACGGGCACTATAGTCAGTATCAATTACAATGTACCGTCACAAACCCTTCTCAAAATGTAATGAATGTGTCCTGTTTATTTGTCCTAGCTAGCCTATATCCTCTCAGCTGAAAGCAAATTAAGAACATCGGTGAATTAAGAGGATTTACAGTTTAAACGCAATTTTATTTGTTTCCTTCAGGAGCTGATTAAGAGGTTCTCGGTGGAACTGCTGCTGCCCGTCGAGATGGTCTCATCCACCATGGAGGAGCTCCGACTCCACGCCCTCGAAAAACTGGCCGCCAGAAAACGCTTCCAGGAGAGCGGCGTCGCCACACTCAAGGTCAAGGTCGCTGGCCAGATACAGTCAAAGGTAAGTTTGCAATATACCAGGGATCAACTGTAGGCTTTCAGCCATGGTCTTTAAGCCAGCAGGGTGTCCGGGTGTCTTTTTGGACACCCAAACCCTTAAAAAGCACCCCTCAGGACACCCCCCAAAAATTTGAGGAATTTCTTCAAATGTTAATCTCAAGCATATAAATTGAATATTTCCACCTCCATATAATTCCCATGACATGGTATAAAGATATCATGCCTTATTTTAATAAATTTATACACGTTTATAGTTGGAATTTGAGTATATTATTGCCCCCCTTAAGAATTTGGATGCCCCAAAATTTCACAATTTTGGGCACCCAGTTTCTAAATCGTGGCTAAGACCCTGCTTTCAGCTACCAGTCTGACCTCTGACTTAGTAATATCAGGGGCTCAACTAAACTTTTTAGGGCTAATGAATAATCTTGAAACCTGTTGATTACATCGGCTGGCCATCCGGGTCCCTAGCTGACATTATATTAAAAGTTCACACCAAAATTTGGAAACAAAAGTCTCTAAAATTGTCATATCGACAAACCTGGCATACACAGGTATTAATTTCTATCCAAAGAAACGCCAGAACTTGGATATAAGGCATCAGGCTATCTTAAACGATTACGGAATCAGAAAGATTTCAGTTGGATATCGAACTTCCTATATTTTAGCTCATCAGAAAAGGTTGAATAGGATTTACTCAGCTGTTCTTTTAGGATGGGGCATGGCACACGCTTTACATGCATATCTGACCTAGAGTCTTCTTCAGTACTGTATAACTGGTTAATTTGGCGTGTACTTAAGTTGGCGTTTTTTTTTCAAAAAAGTATTTTCCCTGTATTTATTTTGGCGTCTGGAGCAGTCAGAACAACGCCATCTTTATGTAGACATATTTTTATGCGATCTTTAATTTGGCGTTGATGGGCATTCGCCAAAAAACGCCAAATTAAAAACCACGCCAAATTAACCAGTTATACAGTATGTATTATCAATTTCTTTGTGACTTATAAACTGTTTATTGTGATATTTTAGGAGTTAAGGGCAGTACCACAGGTCTTGAGTATTGCAATGAGCTCAATATTGAGTTGTTTTGATTAATAGAATTGTATATGATGATATATTCTAGGAAGAAGGAATGCCGACTGCACCACAGGTCTTGAGTAATTGCTATGCTATTATTGAGATATTTTGATATACAGGTGAACTTGGATATGACGGACCACTGTATGACAGATTTTTGCATATGACGGACGATATGCTTGGTCCCAGTCCGATGCATATCAAGTATTTGTCATGTTTATACGACAGATTTTGCATATGACGGACCAATTTTCCTGGTCCCATTGAGTCTGTCATATCCAAGTTCACCTGTATAAATCAGTATATGATGATAGATTTTAGGGCAGATGATCTCGCACCACTGGTTTTGGGTATTACTATGATTAATAAATTTGTATGTGATGATATCCTTTAGGACGTAGGATCACGGACCACACCATGGTTGCTTCAGAGTATTGCTCTGAGTCTGGTATTGAGTTGATGATGATGCATTTTAGCTCTAATCCTAAAATTAAATTGTCTTTATAAATAAATCCATATTCAATGATATATTTCAGGACGTAGGATCGCGTACGGCACCACATGTGTTGAGTATTGCGCTGAGTCTGCAGCTGAGCGGCCATGAGCTGAAGAAGGAGATTGCCACCAGGACGGGATTGGAGGTCTCCCGCCTCAAACTCATCAGCTGTGGTCATGTGATCCAGGATCGCAAGGCGCTGCAGGAACAACATCTCAGGGTAGGATTATCTTAACACTACATCTCAGTGTATCATATCTTGAGGCCTAAAAAAGTTATTTTTTCCCTGTACCCCTACCCTAACAAGTTTTTACTCAAAACAATCTCTACACTAATTTTTTTTTCTGCCTATCCAACTCCCAGTTTTTTTACCGACCTACCTAATATCTTTACACTACATCTCAGGGAATGATATCTTAACACTACATCTCAGGGAATGATATCTTAACACTACATCTCTGGGTATGATATCTTAACACTACATCTCTGGGTATGATATCCTCAACAATATTTTTTTAGGCATGACAAGAAATGGTCACATAGAAATTTTGAAAGTCACTAAATACAACTTTTAATCCCCAAGAGCAAGCCGATGTAGTATATACTTCCTTACCTAAAAATCCCACTTTTATGTAGTCATTTCCATTAAAATTGCTTTTATACTTAGTTTTCTTCTGAGGGGAAATCTGTGAGACTGTCTTTTTTTGTGTAACACCCCCTCGGATAGCTTGTTTGATTTGACCTCTATAGATAAACCACCGCCGTAGGATGCATTGCACTCTCAGGGAAGCAACTAAGCAGGAAGCACAGCCCAACCCAGCCACTTACAGTAACGAGGACCCCACTTTTGGGGGCCTCCCAACTGTGGGCTCTCTGCCTGTTTCCTGTAATGGGGTATCATATCTTTCTAGTTATGTTAAATGTATTGTCTTTGTTCTTCAGAAAACAGTCAGATATTCTATTGTTATGCTTATGTATTTTGTCTTTGTTTCTCAGAACAGTAGCCAGATAGTCTATTGTTATTCTAATGTATTCTCTTTGTTGTTCAGAACAATAGCCAGGTAATCTAATGTTATTCCAATGTATTGTCTTTGTTTTTCAGTACAATAGCCAGATTATATATTGTCATGCTAATGTATTGTATTTGTTGTTCAGAATAATAGCCAGATAATCTATTGTCATGCTAATGTATTGTTGTTATTGTTCAGAATAATAGACAGGTAATCTATTGCCATGCTAGGGTATTGTCCTTGTTGTTCAGACCAATCTTCTATTGTTATGCTGATGTATTGTCGTTGTTATTCAAAATAATAGCCAGATAATCTATTGTCATGCTAATGTATTGCCTTTTTTGTTCAGAACAATAGCCAGATAATCTATTGTCATGCTAATGTGTTGTCTTTGTTGTTCAAAACAATAGGCAGATAATCTAATATTATTCTTATGTATTATATTTGTTGTTCAGAACAATAGCCAGATAATCTACTATTGTCATTCTTATGTATTGTCTAAGTTGTTCATAACAGTAATCTATTGTTATTCTAATGTATTGTCTTTGTTGCTCAGAACAATAGCCAGGTGATGGCGGTGTGTCTGTCTGAGAGTGAGGCTGAGGTCCGTGCGAGCCAGGAGAGACAGGAGATGGTGGCCAAGACGAGACAGGCCGCAGAGTTACTCTCCGCAAAAACTGATAGTAAGCTGATTTACCATTGATGCTTGATCTATCCATACTTTATACCCATTCACACTCAGAGTTTCTCTATAAAGTATCGTCTGCTACTCTCATACTTTTGACAATAACTTTGGAATTAAGTGAAAGTTAACAAAATATTTGGAGGAGAGTTGTTGTTTGGATTCTGATTAACATTTCTCCTTCAATTTTCTTTCCAAAAAATGCTTTTGTAAGAAAAATATTTCCAAACTTGTCAGGCCTGTTTTGGCTGCTCTGAGTGTGAATAGGTTAACCCTTATGCTGCTGGCGGCTAATTTTGCCAGTACAAAATCGTCACACCCTTACAAAAAATAGCCTCCTTTTAACCACGGGTCTACCACTGGTCTACCACTATACCTGTGGCAGAAACAGGTTGCTGTTTCAACTTCCACGGTCTGACCACGGATTAGTGGTAGACCCGCGGTTGACAATTACCAACTTTCTACCACAGGTCTGTCATGATGTGTGGTTAGAACGTGGTAGATACATGGCAGGCCTAAGTTATGTGGTTAGAATGTGGTAATTATGTGTTTGACCCTAGGTTATAGACCAATCAATAGACACACTTGTACCACAGAACAACCTAGTTTCTGGCACAAAATGTTCCAATTTCTCCTTGCACATGAACCTCATCCGAGAGTACTAAGCTAGAGCTATCCAATGAATACCAACATGGCATGGTTTAGAATTTTAGATGTTTTTCAAACATCTTTAGTCCTTGTGCTTTGGAAAAAAGTAGCTTCGATATTGGAAGGGTAAGGAGTTCCTCCCAAAAATTTCCCATCTGGATCTATGATGCTTTTGATAACAACTTGAGAATAGGGATGCAGATTGTTGATTCTGATATTGATAGTAATATTTCAAAAATGATACACTATTTGCAATAGGCATGCTTAGTATTCTTCAGTCTTGTCCATAGTGGCCTGTGTGTAGTATCTAGCTTTCTGCCATGATCATATAGGATTGATTCTGATTCAGTGCATTTGAGCACTGCAGTAGAAATTTAGAAACCTTTACCAAACTTCTTGTGCCTGAGTATTAAATCTATAGAAGATATCGTCTATGATCAATAATTTATTTCATACATCATAATTTAATGTAAAATAAGCATGCAATTTATTCCTACTCAGGCATGTAACTTTTCTTACCCTGATACTGTGTAAAACACCATACTATTTTGAATATGATATTCTTGTAGATGACCCGGATAGTGGCAAGGACTATTTTCTACAGATAGCGGACCAGACCGGAAAGCCGCTTGATTTACCCGCCGAGGAGAGAAAGGCCTTGACCTTGGCCATGACCTTGCATGAGAAAGGTCGCGCAGCCCTCAAGAGGAAGGAGCATGGGGTCGCCATTTTGCTTCTCCTGGAAGCTGATACTGAGTTCAGGTAATGCATGTATTAGTCAAGCCTAGCCGCTAGGTTTTACTGTGTTTTGCCGATATAAATACCAATTAACACTCACAACTTCATGAGGATATGTGGCATACCTTTGGTCATATACAGTCAAACCTGCCTCAACGACCACTTCTCTTAAACGACCACTTGCCATGAACGACCATTTCAAATCCCCCCGAGGCTATTCCCTGTATATTTTACCTTGATTAAACGACCACTTGCATGACGCGACCAACGACCATGAAATCATATCCCTATCACTAAATTGCCCTTCATTCAACGGCCACTTGAATGCCTAGACGCCTTGTATATTGGAAAGGGCACAATGAAATGATGAAATAATCGGTGAAATTGAAGGAAAATATCATTTCTGAGGCTCCTCAATTAATGTTAGAGTTCCACTTTTATTTTTCTGAATTGTTTATTCATCACATATTGATAGGGCTGTACACAGGTACCCGGTACCAGCACCGTACCGAATACCGTCTTGCAAAATACCGGTGAATACCCGTTTCAATTTTAAGGGTATGCTTATCGGTATTTTGCAAAACACAAACCCATGTCAAACATTCAATACTACAGAATACTTCAGTAACGTCACTCTTGTTTTTTTGTAGGAAGTGTCGGGCAGACATCTTGAATGCAGTGGATAACTTCGCCCTGCTGTGTCTGGACATTGTATGGTGCTACCTGTGTCTGCAGAACGTTAACGATCTTCCCGACGCAGGTGAGAAAATCATCAACTCGTTAACCCTTCCATTGCTGAGGCTTCTTTCCTTTCGAGCACAAGGACGCAAAGAATTTATTTTGAAAACCATCTAAAATGTCCTGGTTTCCGTCAAATATTTTGAATTGTGATCTAATTCGATTAAGTAAAAAAAATGTTGGAAGGGGGAAGCCAGCATTATTTTCTGGCCTTCTGAACCTTTCCCGCAAACATAAATGTTTCCTTGGCTTTTCATGTGAGACCGTCACAGAGCGCATACTGTGTAACTGGTTAATTTGGCGTGTACTTAAGTTGGCGTTTTTTTCAAAAAATATTTTCCCTGTATTTAATTTGGCGTCTGGAGCAGTCAGAACAACGCCATCTACATGTAGACATAGGAACCAATGACGGACGTAACTATTAGGCCGCCATCTTGCTTTTTTGGGAGCAATCAGTAGCTCCATAACTTGGCAGGAGTTTCCCACAAACTTGGCTGGTAAGTATGTGAATTATAATATGATACCTTGGTAACTTTTTCATAAGTTATCAATATATCATATCATAATGTTATTCCATGTAGTTTTCTTCATATCAGTATCGGACCCTCACGCTGCTGCCGTATATACTTTATCATTCTTGCCGTAAATATTGGCAAAAGTTCAATTCGCAGTGCAATCAATATCATTTTTTTGCAAAATATATATCATTCTGATAATTATCAACATACACATATATGTATGTTGATATTTGAAGAAAATATTTACAATCGCAACACACAATGACAATATACGATGACAATATACGCAGCCATCTTGATTTTTGTCTGATGCTATCAATAGCTCCATAACTTTCCTCAGAACTGCACAGGTAACTATGCGAATTATAATATGATATCTTGGTAACTTATTCATAAGTTACCAATGTATCATACTATAATGGCTTTGTGAAGTTATTGCATCAATTTCTCTTTGTTCAGCACCTATGTCAAGGGGTGAAATTCTTGCTATGCTGCCAACCCCAGCTCCCTCAGCGGCCCTGAAAGGAATTAAAACTGTATTTTTGTGCGATCTTTAATTTGGCGTTGATGGTCATTCGCCAAAAAACGCCAAATTAAAGACCACGCCAAATTAACCAGTTATACAGTATTGATCGTATTTTCCTTGATACAGACCATATATTGATCCTATTTTCAATTGCTAGTCTAACACTTTGCACTATAGTCAGTCCTAGGTGTGCAATCGCTCAGGTGTCCAATTAGGCATGGCATAACGATAGGCGAAAGAGCGAGTTCAAGCTTGTAGCGGCCATGAGGTGCGGCTATATGGAAGATTGCAAATACCCCTTCTAACAATTTCTGTTATAACCTGTTACCCATGCGTATGCTAAAAAGGAGGAATACAGTATACCAGAATAACTTTTGTGGTTTTTGAAGTTGTCTAAGAATTTCCAACGAAAAAAAAACATAAAAGAGAACAACTTGAGTAACTTTAATGAATTGAAATAAAAGATAAGGTGAAGCCAAATTTCCAAAGCTAGTACCTCTATGATAATGTGTATTACACATTTGGTAACCCTTTCAATGCTGAGGCTCCATTTTTCTAAGGCACAAAAAGGCACAAAATTTTGAAAACCATCTAAACCCTGTCATATTGGTACTCAGTAAAAGCTTTCACTGAGTACTCTCAGATGAGTACCCATTTGCCATGGTTTCGGTCATTTTTCAGCTTTTTTGCATAGTTTTGTATTGGCCAAATAAGCCACCAGCAGCATAAGGGTTAAAGAAAACATATCATACAACCCTTGTCTTTCTTGATTCTTTCAGAAGCACGCTTGAGGTCATGTGAGGAGTGTTTTAACAAGAGCTACGGAGCAAATCTTGAGAGGGTCATGTCAGTTAAGGTAATACATATTTTCTTGTGTGCTTGGGCATAGTCGGTCAATGTTTGTAGCCTGCAACAGCGAGAAAAAATACACAAATAACTAAAAATAAACATTTTCACCCAAAATAATGATAGTAATAATAATAATGGTAATAATAATTATAATAATAATCATTATTTAAAGAGGGTAACTCAGTCCAATGGTAAGGATCTTCCCTAAGGCCCTCTGCCATGTTTACAAGTAGCCCTAGGGCCCAAGGGTTACAAAGTAGTACAGTACATTGCTTTTAGGTATCGCGACTTGAAGGAAGTAGCCTAAAGGTAGAGATGTTGCACATCTGATTGCTTCAGTTAAGCCATTCAAAACTTTGGGCCCTGTGTATGAAATACATTTTTGGCCAATTGATTTATTACATTTTGGAAGAGCTAATAGTGGGGATGTTGCATTTCGAGTACCATAGAATGTGTTAGTGAATGTACTTGCAGCTATACTAGTGCTTGCAGCGGTCAAAAGTAGACTGAAAATTCAAGTAACATCTTTCAGGCAAAATCATATTTAGAAAATATTTGAAAGAAAAATGTTAATCAGATAATGATCAGCAATCCTCCTTCAAGTATTTTGTAAAATCATAAATATTTCTCAAGTAGGAAAAACTGTTCATTTGCATGCGAGAAACAGCCTCTGGTAATCACAGGTAAGTACCAAATTTTCATTTTGGACGAGCCACTTTGAACTAGTCATTGTTAGGACTGTCATTGATATCACAAGAATCGATCGATCGACATAATTTTTCCAATTAATCGAAAAAAAATAATATGTCAATTGTTATGCTAATTAATCGATTGTAGAGTAAATGCATTTTATCGGCCTTTTACACCATCTGTTTGCCATTTTTAGCCAACACTAAAAAAATCTTGAATGAACTCAAGTATTCAATCAAAACATGTCGAGAAAACTTTCATGTCTTTGTATTGTGAGAATCTTAGGATCCTCGCAACAAATCTATAGTGTGGAATATGTGAAACATCCTATTAGTACAGTTCTTCAAAATCAAATCAAAATAATCGGAATCGAATAAAAAAAATCAAATGATCGAATAAAAAAAAAATGGATGTCAATGACAGTCCTAGTCATTGTCATCTTAGACTAGCTTGCCAATGGCTACGTGCTGCCTTGTATGTCAAGCCCTGTAGTCTATTTTTTAGTTCTAGCAGGGAGGGTCTTAGGGAGTACGGTAAATTCGGAAAAGATTGCATTAGTTTAATTTTTGCGTTTTTTTTGCGTTAAACCTCGAACGCAAAATTAATATTTGCAATGATTAGTGCTGCCACTTTAAGTGTATAGCTGGCACTCTATGTTCGCGAAGTTAAAAAACGTAAAAATTAATTTTCCGTAATTTCTCAAAATTTACTCTGCACAATCTTTTGTGAATCTACAGTAGATGTCTCTGGTTCCAGTAAATAAAGATTCTCTCTTTTCAGGGTGGCACTGGTAATGAGCACGTTCGCAAAATTAAAAAAACATAAAAAACGATTTTCTGTAAATTCGCAAAATTTACTCTACACAATTTTTTGTGAATTTACAGTAGATGTCTCTGGTTCCAGTAAATAAAGATGCCAATGGCTATTGGCTACCTTGTATGTCAAGCCCTGTCCTTTATTTTTTGAGTTCTAGTAAATAACGCTGCCTTCTTTTCAGGGTGACACTGGCAATGAGCAGGCTCTGTTCATGAGGCTCCATCTGCTGCAGGGAATACTGGCTTATCACCAACACAGGAAAGGGGAGGCCACACAGCGGCTAGCACAGGTCAGTTACATTAACCCTTATGCTGCTGGTGGCTAATTTTGCCAATACAAAATGAGGCAAAAAGGCTGAAAAATGACTGAAACCCTGGCATATGGGTACTCATATGAGAGTACTCAACGTGACAGGGTTTAGATGGTTTTCAAAAAAATTTGCATCCTTGTGCTTTGGAGGAAAGTAGCCTCAGCATTGAAAGGGTTAACCCAGTCATTCTTTACCACTATGCTGCTGGTGGCTAATTTGGCCAATACAAAATGATGCACAGAAACCTAAAAAATGACTGAAAACCCTAAAAGATGACTGATACTGCTGGTGGCTAATTTAGCCAATACAAAATGATGCACAGAAACCTAAAAAATGACTGAAAACCCTAAAAGATGACTGATACTGCTGGTGGCTAATTTGGTCAATACAAAATGATGCACAGAAACCTAAAAAATGACTGAAAACCCTAAAAGATGACTGATACTGCTGGTGGCTAATTTGGTCAATACAAAATGATGCACAGAAACCTAAAAAATGACTGAAAACCCTAAAAGATGACTGATACTGCTGGTGACTAATTTGGTCAATAAATGATGCAAAAAACCTGAAAAATTACTGAACCCCTGACACATGGGTACTCATCTCGGAGTACTCAGCTAGAGCTATCCATTGAATACCAACGTGACAGTGTCTTGATGAATTTCAAAATTTGTTGGTCCTTGTGCATTGTATGAAAGAAGCCTCACCATGGAAGGGTCAAGAGTTTCTTTAGAAATCATCGCCTGGATCTATGATACCCCTTCCAATGCTTAGGCTACTTTCTTCCAAAGCACAAGGACGCAAAGATTTTTGAAAACCATCTGAACCCTGACTGTCATGTTGGTATTCATTGGATAGCTCTCGCAGAGTACTTAAATGCGGAGCTTGAGTTGAGTATATTTTATTCTATCATTTAAGGTGGAGCAGGAGTTTCTAATGTATAACGCTATCATTTAAGACGGAGCAGGAGACAAGAACATTTTAATCTATTATTTATGGTGGAGCAGGAGTTGAGAATTTCTCATTCTATCTATTGCAGGAATTGAGAATGTTTTATTCTATCATTTAAAGGGGAGCAGGAGTTGAGAATGTGGTATTCTATCATTTAACCTTTCCAATGCTAAGGCTACTTTCGTCCAAAGCACAAGGATGCAACAATCTTTGAAAGCCATCTTAACCATGTCAAGTTGGTATTCATTGAATAGCTCTCGCTGAGTACTCTGAGATGATTACCATATGCCAAGGTTTCAGTCATTTATGATGTTTTTGCATTATTTTGTAATGGCCAAATTAGTCACCAGCAGCATAAGGGTTTAGGTTGATCAGGAGTTCAGTATATTTCCATTCTTTCACTTAAGGCGGAGCAGGATTTTAGAATTTTGTATTCCGTAATTTAAGGTGGAGCCGGAGTTGAGTGTATTTTATTCTATTGTTTAAGGCGGAGCAGGAGTTGCGTAATCTGCAGGTGGATGATCAGCAGATGGCGCAGGTGATGTCGATGGGTTTTAGTCAGGTTGAGTCGAGACTTGCGCTGCGGGCCTGCCATGGTAATACACAGGCTGCCGTCCAGTACATCATGAGGAAACAGGAGGTAGGTCGGAGGTCAGAGGTCAGAGGTCATTTTCTGGACCAGCTTCTGCTTTAACTTTTAAAAGGTGACCAACCTTTAGCAGAGAGAAAAAAGGTTGTAGCTGAGCACAGATCTTATTCTTTTATTAAACCCTGTACATAATTTTAAAGGACTTGCAAGAGTATTAATATTATTATTATTGTTATCATCATTATCATTATTTTTATTATTATCATTATTATTATCATTATTATTATTATTATTATTATTATTATTATTATTATTATTATTATTATTATTGTTATTATTGTTATCATTATTAATGTTATTATCATTATTGTTATCATCATAGGTATTATCAAATTATAAATCAATTTACTTTAGTCATACTATTTGCATTTTGTAATTATTTGACGATTCGTCTTAAGCATTTTGAGTCAGTAATTTTGCCTGCCATGGATGTGCATATTTTCATCAATGTATTTGAATACCAAAGGATTTTGTTCTCTTTAGGAAAAGAAAAAGTTAAGAGGAAAGGAGAGAGAGGAAAGAAAGAAAAAGAAGATTGCTATTCAGCTTGGAAAAACGGCAAACGGTCAATTGTGAGTGTTATTTTTATTTTTTGTTGTTTTTGGGATTTAGCTGTATGACAACAGCCTTAAATGATAAATTAAATCATCCTCAACTTCTGCTCAACCTTAAATGAGAGAATGAGAAATTCTCAACTCCTGCTCCACCTTAAATAATAGCATAAAATGTTCTTGTCTCCCGCTCCACCTTAAATGATAGGATAAAACATTCTCAACTCCTGCTCCACCTTATATGCCTCGTTACTTGTTGCTATTGGTGTCACTCTTCTTAGTTATGAGATTTTTCTTATTATCAAAGTCTCCACATAGTGAAAGTTTGGAAAAAAAATCAATTGTGAGTGTTTTTGAGGATTTATCTTTCTGATAGCAGACCTAGAAACTAGTGATGTCATTGATAGGAAATTTTATTGATTCGATTAATTGATATATTTTTCGAGTCGATTTGACTCGATTCGATACGCCATAAAATGCTCGTAGGGCACAATTATTTATAGGGATATCATTGATATCCCTTTATTTTGGTTGGATACCCTGTGTCTTGGCCACATGCCTGAGTCAAGCACACCATTCCTTCCAATTTCTCTTACAAAAGCCATAGAAAATACTTCAATATTTAGTCAGAGTTTCACTTTACATTAGTTTAACAGGAAAATGTCTGAGAAAAGTGTATTTTCTATCAATAATCATACACCATTATTGGGGTACAGAATATTGATTATTTTGATTCGATACCCAACCATTCGATTCGATTTAATTGACAAAGTGAAAATGTTGATTTATCGATTTGTCGACTATCGATGACATCCCTACTAGAAACTGTATTTTATACTTTGGGCATCACTCTCAATGACGTTATAGTGTATACTAGGGTTTCTATGGATTCACTCTATACCCTTACCATTGCAGATCCAAGCTCTAAGCCAGAAGCTGATACTTACTAGTATAAGCGAGGATGTATCAGCTAGAGTACAAGCTTTTGAGCTTGGATAAAGCTTGTTTTTTCTTGAGCTAATAATACCTAGTAGGTACAAGCTTGTCCAAGCTACCTTACACTTAGAAATGCTGGAATAAGCTGCGGCTTGCCTGGAAGCTGATACTTACTAGTATAAGCGAGGATGTATCAGCTTGAGTCCAAGCTTTTGAGCTTGGATAAAGCTTGTTTTTTCTTGAGCTAATAATACCTAGTAGGTACAAGCTTCTCCAAGCTACCTTACACATAGAGAGGCTGGAATAAGCTGCGCTTGCCTGATACTTTTATTTCATAAAGTCATAGCTGCTACTAGCTGCGTTACTGGCTGCTACTAGCTGCGGTAAGCCTGAACTTAAGTTCTGGATTCTAGTTTAGGTTAGACTGGAAAAACCAGTACTTTAGTATCCATCAGTAACTGACAGTGGTGAAAATAGACAGTATCCCACCGGTCCGTTTCTACCAAAAAATTGAATGGGCTAGTGAAAGTCTATGTTTACTTGCCCAGATGTCTACTAAATATTCTGACCACATTGATTTAGTAAGCATCAAATTCAAATTCCACATTTCTTGTACATAAGTTTATAACTGTCACAATTCATAAATCTAGCACCATTAACCATGAATGTTCAGTTATGAAATGGATGTTGGCTACCACTTTGGTTATCAAAGTGATATGGACTGCTTATTTTTCTGGTGTACCACTAAGATATTCATTTTGATGGACTGTTAGACCACCAAGGCTTAACAAACTGTTTTCAGCACTGTCAGTATTGTAGTAGGAAAAGGTTTTTACTTAAACATTCTAAATACTGATTAAAGATAGCTGCAATATATAGGACTATATAATTGTGGAAAAGAAATGAACAATCTTTAACACACAAGTTTGAAGTTTAGCGGTCTGGGTTGGGGTTGGGGTCAAAGGACACATTTCCCAAAAAAGTGTGTTTGCAATGGGGGGGGGGGGGGGGGGGGGGGGGGACTGAGATTCCCTTTTTCATCTTAAATGAGTTTTACCTACTTTTCTTTGTCAGGAGTATTAGAAATTCTTTGTCAGGGAGATACTTCCAGAACCATTCCATAATTTTTGAATATTCATAATTCAGTTTATTTATGAATATTCGTAAATGAATTGTGAATATTCATAAATCAATTAGAAATATTTGTAAATGAATTATGAATATTCAAAATTGAATTATGAATATTCAAAAATGAATTATAGATATTTTTAATTCATTTTTGAATATTCATAACTCATTTTTGAATATCCATAATTCATTTTTGAATATTCATTATTCATTTACAAAATTTATAATTCATTTTTGAATATTCATGATTCATTTTTGAATATTCATAATTAACACTGAACTATCAATAGCCAAAGAGAAATGAGGTATATTCAAAAATGAATTAGTAATATTCTAGTCATAATTAATCGTGAACATTTAATTATGAATATGTATATTAAATTATGAATATTCAAAAATGTCTTTTTTGTCATATTTGTAATTCATTTATGAATATTCATAATTAATTAGGAATATTGAATTATGAATATTCATAAATAATCATGAATATTGGATGCTATTTTGGCATAATTTGCTGCCTAATAAGTACAACTTTTAAATATAGCCTTAATTTGCAAGTACTCCAGCAAGAAGATCTTGGTGGCGAAGTGGTTAGAGCAGCTGCTCCCCACCCGGGAGATCCTGGTTCAAGTCCCAGTCCTGCCACACTTTTTTACCATTTTTTGAACCAGGGAAGTTCCAGCTTCTACTAGAAAGTACCAGCTAGCTTGGATATACCAGAAGCTGCGATTTCCTTGGCTTGTTAGCTCAGCTTTGTACTGGAAAGTACCAGCTAGCTTGGATATACCAGAAGCTGCAATTTCCTTGGCTTGTTTAAGCGCAGCTTTTCGTAGCTTATTCCGTCCGAATTACCGTGTGACCTAGTTGAAGCATCTATAAGTTTGTCCAAGCAAATATTGAAGAAAATCACAACTTTTATGTACAAGCTTAAGCCGGTAGAAGGTGCAATAAGTCAAGCTTGTCCAAGCTACAAATGGTAGGGGTATGAGGGGCTGTTTGTAGTTACAAAGACATCCAGAAGTAAACACCTATAAAATCAATACTGTAAATCTGGTAATAAGTGTGTCGTAAAATTTTGCGTTTTTTTCATTTTAAGATTTTTGCAACTTCTTATTTTTGCGTTTATCACCATTTCCCCCCTAACCTGAAATCCTAGATCCGCTCCTGAAAGAGGTAGATCTACTTCAATGGTTTCATGCAAGGTCTTAGAGAAGTGACAATTCTTAGCAAGTAAACCAGCATTTTGAATTGTATATGCAATGTATTCTTCTTAGTTTTGTGATTTGAATTTTTTATCATTATGAAAGTTTTCTGTACGATTAACGACACTACGTGATTGATAATTTTTTTGTCTAAAAGTTGTTTGTCTCAATAACAAATATCTTGTTATTACAAATTTTTTTTTTTTGGGGGGGGGGGGGGGGGGGGCAGACAGGTTCTCTGCTAATTGGTTCATCCTCAGTGGTAACACGTAGGACAGATCTTTATTTAGAGATTCTGAAAAAGGGGATTGAACATAGATTTGGAAGTGACAAACATTTTTCAAACAAAGCTTAACCTTTCCAATGCTGAGGCTACTTTCTTCCGAAGTACAAGTAAGCAAAGATTTTTGAAAACCATCTAATGCCTGTCATGCTGGTATACATTGGATAGTTCTTGCTGAGTACTCTCAGATGAGTAAACATGTGCCAGGATCTAAAGTAGGTATTAACCCATTAATACTTGAGAGTTCCTCTAAAAATTGTCGTCTGGAATTCGGTTACTTTTGACCATAACTTATGAATTGACAAAGATTGTACAAAATATCTGAAGGAAAGTTGTTGGTAATATTCTAATCAACATTTCTCCATCAAATATATTGCTAATTATGCTTTAGGCTGAAAGATTTCATCGAAATTGTCCGGCCTTTTTTGGCCTCTGTGAGCATTAATGGGTTAAAGTGAATTTAAGTAGGTAAAAAGACGCAATGTGAGGAATTTTTATGCTCTATTCTGTTCGAGAATAGATATTGATTTTTATGCTGTTTTCTTTTCAGAGTAAATCTAGATAACTACAACATGTTGCTGTCGATGGGGTTCTCGAAAGGGGCGTCGGCGGAGGCCCTCAGACAGAGTAATAACGACGTCAGCCACGCCCTACAGGTGCTACAGGACCACCCCGAACTCCTCGCCCTACCGGACCCCGCACCCGATCTTGCCAGCAACATATCCGACGATCTTATAGCACAGGTGAGAAGCCTTTGAAAAATACTAGATCTAGTATCATTCTCGACTACAGACCTGAGAATTCTTATCATTCAATTAGAAAAATACAAGATCTAGTATCATTTTCAACTACAGATCTTATAGCAAATGTGAGAATTGTAATTATTCAATAAGAAAAATAAAAGATCTAGTATCATTTTCAACTACAGAGCTTATAGCACAGGTGAGAATCTTACTATTAAATAACAAAGATATAAAATCTAGTATCATTCTCAACTACAGATCTTTTAGCACAGGTGAGACTTGCAATTATTCAATAAGAAAAATAAAAGATCTAGTATCATTTTTCAGGGCTTATAGCACAGGTGAGAATCTTACTTTTAACCCATTAATACTTTTCTCCTGAAATTGTAGTCAGGATCTATGATACTTTTGACAATAACTTTAAAAATGAGAATTGTTTTACAAAATATTTGAAGGAGAGTTGTAGGTAATGTTTTGATTGACATTTCTTCTTTAAATATTTTCCTGACTTAATTTTTTCCTGCAAAATATCATCAAAATCGCAAGGCTGCTTATGGCCGCTGTGAGCATTAATGGCTTAAATAAGAAAAATACAAGATCTAGTATCATTCTCTACTACAGATCTTATATCACGGGTGAGAATTGTAATTATTCGATAAGAAAAATAACACAGGCGGTAAGTCTTTGCATAATCTTAGCCATCAAGGTGTCTGTGCGTCATTTGGACACACAAACCCTCACAAGTCACTCCTCAAGACACCCAGATTATTTCAATGATAATTTTTTTTAAATGCCATTTTCAAACATATAATTGGAGTTTTTCATCCTAATAAAAATCCTATGACATTGTATAAGGATATTACTTAAGGCCTTATTAGAATATGTAGATACATGTTTATGGTTTTAATCTGAGTATAGTCTCCCTTGAAAAATAGGACGCCCAAAGATTTTATAATGGCCAATTATGCACACCCAAGTTTTAAATCCTGGCTAAGATCCTGAAGACTTCTTTAAAAAAAACAATATGATCTAGTATCATTCTCTACTACAGATCTAATAGCATAGGTGAGAATTCTTATCATTAAATAATCCATACAAAATAATGTGAATACAAAGTCAAAAAATGACTGAAACCCTGGCAAATGGGTGCTCTTATTTAAATACTCGTCAAGAGCTTTCCAATGAATACCAACACGACAGGGTTTAAAAGACTATCAAAAATTTGACAAAAGTACCCTCAGCATCAAAAGTGTTATAGGACAGGTGAGAGATCTAGGGAAGATAATCAAATTTTAGTTTTACACATACGAGAACTAGTGCCATACACATAGAAGGCCGTCCAAAATAAAAACGTAAAATCTTTTTACTCGTTTTAGGGGAAAAGTAGCCGTCAAAAGTTTAAAATCCCTGGTCAAAATGCCTAAATCGCAGGTCAACAATAAAAACCCTCAACAAAAGTATAGATTGTACGGTCATTTTATTCAAATGTTAGTTCAAATTTCATAAATAGCAGTGGAAATTGTTGATGTATCAACAAACTTCACCGCACGCTTCACCAAATTAGAGTGTTGATATATCAACAAAAACCTGAGGCAACATCAAGAAATTCAGTGGAGAATGTTGATGTATCAACAAACTCCACCTCAAGCTTTACACAATAAGAGAATGTTGATATATCAATAACAACCTGTAGCAACATCAAGAAATTCAGCTGCAAAATGTTGATGTATCAACAAAATCAACTTCAAGTTACACCAAAACAGAGAATATTGATGTATCAAGAAAAACCTGAAGCAACATGAGAAAGTCAGCCGAAAAATGTTGATGTATCAACAAAAACCTGAAAACATATCAAGTAAGCTAGTGGAAAAATGATATTTTACGAAATCAGCTTTAAGGACATACAGGACAATTCGCTCAAGTCACGGATTTCCACGAAATTTGGTACAGAGATTCCTTGGACCACCCTCTCTCGAAATCCTGAAAATTTAAGGGATGAGGTGTAGTAAGATTTTCGTGTAGTAATTACAGAGAAGTAAAATGACAGAAAAAAACGATAATGCTGTACAAATATTCTTTAGTATATATATATTTCATTCTCAGTTCCAAAAATATGGTTCCATTGTTTTGATGTCAATTTAGGGGGCGCTACTCTGGCAAGTTCACCCATGGTACCTCCGTATTATGGGAAATTGGTGAAGTTATAGAAAAAATCTCCACATACAGATTTTTCTTAAACTTGCTGTAATTGTTCTTTGGACCAAGTATTTTCATAAAACAAATTTTAAAATGGGGGTCAACCGTCTTGTTTCCAAGCTAGGGGGCGCCACATTACCATCATTTCATACAGAACTCTTTAATATTACAGGAAGTTAGTGAAGCTATAGAAAAAATCTCCACATACAGTTTTTTCTTAAACTTGCTGTAATTGTTCTTTGGACCAAGTATTTTCATAAAACAAATTTTAAAATGGGGTCAACCGTCTTGTTTCCAAGCTAGGGGGCGCCACATTACCAACATTTCATACAGAACTCTTCAATATTGCAGGAAGTTGGTGAAGCTATAGAAAAAATCTCCACATACAGTTTTTTCTTAAACTTGCTGTAATTGTTCTTTGGACCAAGTATTTTCATAAAACAAATTAAAAAATGGGGGTCAACTGTCTTGTTTCCAAGCTAGGGGGCGCCACATTACCAACATTTCATACAGAACTCTTCAATATTGCAGGAAGTTGGCGAAGCTATAGAAAAAATCTCCACATTCAGATTTTTCTTAAACTTGTTGAACCTGTTCTTAGGACCATATAAACTCATAAAACAATCTAAAAACTGGGGGTCAATCGTTTTGTTTTCAAGCTAGGGGGCGCCACATTACCGGCATTTCATACAGAACACTTAAATAATGCAGGAAGTTGGGGAGGTTATAAAAAAATCTCCACATTCAGTTTTTTCTCAAACTTGCTGAAATTGTTCTTAGAACCATATATTTTTGTAAAACAATCTAAAAACTGGGGGTCAACCGTTTTGTTTTCAAGCTAGGGGGCGCCACATTACCGGCATTTCATACAGAACACTTAAATATTGCAGGAAGTTGGGGAGGTTATAAAAAAATCTCCACATTCAGTTTTTTCTCAAACTTGCTGAAATTGTTCTTAGAACCATATATTTTTGTAAAACAATCTAAAAACTGGGGGTCAACCGTTTTGTTTTCAAGCTAGGGGGCGCCACATTACCGGCATTTCATACAGAACACTTAAATAATGCAGTAACTTGTTGAAATTTTCTTAGGACTCTATTTTTTCATACAACAAATTTAAAAAAATAGGGTCAACCGTCTTGTTTTTAAGCTAGGGGGCGCCATATTACCGTCAATTCATGCAGAACACTAAAGTAAGGATTTATATTTTCAGTTATGAACGTATCTTCAGCTGTTGGAATTGTCTTTTGTGAAGTGTTTTGCTTAGCTCTAATATCACAATCACCAATATCACACATATGGGTCTGCCACTATCTCGTACATACGTTCGTTATCGGAATTTAAAAATACCACCTAGAGCACCGATTTCATCCCAAAAAAGCAACCTTATTTTCGAAAAACGCTGACCTTTTCCAGTAAAAAAACACCCCTTCTTTCATCAAAACACTGACATTAGATGAACGGGAACACGCATTTTTTACTTTTGATGTTAAAATTCTCTGCCTGTTTAGCGGCAGCAGACTCGGAGGTCCAGTCACTTCAGTAGTCACTCGGCGTCAGAACCGCGGATACTACGTTGATTGTAATAGGATTTTCACTACTCAAATTCGTACCTGGATACAAAAACATACCCTTCTTTTACAAAGCGAGGACATGCGGGGGTCTCAAAAATGACCCTTCTTCTGCGAAATACGTAACACGGGTGCGCCTGACTGCTACATCAAAGGAACGCTCGCGCCACTGTCTAAAATGAGCCTCCACCGTGCGCGTGAAGAGCGGCTATAATGACGCAATGCATAGTCATTAGAGGTCGCTCCGTTCGTATGTCCGCACTCCTCTTAAGCTTCACTGAAAAGGAGAATGTTGATATATCAACAAAAACCTGAAGCAACATCAAGAAAATCAGTGGAAAAATATTGACATATCAACAAAATGAACTTCAAGCTACACCAAGTTAGATAGTGTTGATATATCAACATATACATAAAGTAACATAAAGAAAGCAAGTGGAAAAATGTTGATGTATCAACATTATCAACTTCAAATATCTCCAAAATAGAGAGTGCTGATATATCAACATATGCCTGAAGCAATATTAAGACAGCCAGTTAGGAATTATTGACGTATCAACAAAATGGCTTCACCAAGATAGAAGGTGTTGATATATCAGCATAAACCTGAAACAACATTAAGAAAACTAGTGGAAATTGTTGATGTATCAACAAAATCAACTTCAAACTTCTCAAAAATAGAGAGTGTTCATATATCAACATGAACCTGCAACAAGATTAAGAAAGCCAGTGGAAAATTGTTGATGTATCAACAAAATGCACTCTTGTTAATATATCAACAAACCCTTAACAGGAAATTCTGCTGCAGCTGCTGCTGCTGCTACAATTTCTCCTGCTACTACTGCCAATGCTACTATTTCTGCAACTGCTGTGGCTGCTTTTACTGCTGGTGCTGGTGTAGTAGTAGTAGTAGTAGTAGTAGTAGTAGTAGTAGTTGCAGTTGTCATAGTAGTAGTAGTAGTAGTGGTAGGATGCATACTGGTAGCATAGTGAGACACACTACTACTACTACTACTACTACTACTACTACTACTACTACTACTACTACTACTAGGTTAGTAGCATCAGGAGTTGTAGTAGGATAAGTAGTAGTAGACAAGGAGAGAGAGAGTCACCCTTCCTTAACCCACTATGCCCATTTTCTACTTATGGCTCAACTTCTTGGCATTGGTACCTGGCATGTAATTCAAATGTAGGCTGATGAGGCAAGTGGCAGGATGCTCTTAATGTGTGAACCCCAGAAATGCAAATGAGTGTAATTTGATACTGGGTATTATTGTATAGTTTCCTGTCACTGCTCCAGACTCACGCAGGGCTGAGGGGAGCAATAAGGATGGGGGAGAGGGAATCTATATATGTGTCAGTTCAAATCTCACAGGGTTTATCTACCCCTTCAACAATAAAAGGTGTGATATGGTTTGATATGTTTTTTTTCACTTGATATGTTTTTTTTTCACTTTATATCATTTTTACCACATGGCTACAACAATGGGAATATAGGGCAAGCATGTGATTATATATATATATATATATATATATATATATATATATATATATATATATATATATATATATATATATATATTTATATATATATATATATATATATATATATATATATATATATATATATATATTGTATATATATATGTATTTATATATATATATATATATATATATATATATATATATATATATATATATATATATATATATATATATATATATATAATATATGCAGAGAGAGAGAGAGATGAAAAACTTCCCTTGTCTTTCCACTCATGCGTAGGAGATGTCAATGCGAATCAACAGTTTACCTATCACTTTTTAAGGTTTAATGATTTTCAAACTGCAGAGCTGACCGTTTCCACTTAGAAGTCCTGTGTATGTTTCACACAACTTATTAATGTATGCATCCCGCTCACTTCACATGGATGATCATTTGCACAAAAGGTAATGAGGCAACGTTTTGATGTCACACATTGTTGAATATTCTGTTTGAAAATCCCACCTATTGTCTCTGATATCAGCCGCTACCCAAAGCTTGGAACAAAGTATGTAGTAGAATTTCAACACCGTTGTTTTTGTTATCAGAATCAGCAATGACTAATCTGAGAATATGACCTACCACAACTTATCAAAAGATTGTCCTTATCTAATAAATTGCTACACCAAGAAACTTTACCATTACTTATTTCAAATTAACATTGGTTTTGTAGAAAACTGTTTATCTCTTAGGGTGTGTATTCCTTCAAAAGGACTTTAAGGGAGTGGATAAATATCGCGACCACTACTAAACCATTGGAATCCAATCCTGGCTGGGTTCAATATAAAGTACATATCCAATGATTGGATATGTACTTTATATTGAACCCAGCCAGGCGTGTGCGCAGACATACATTATGACAACCATGAGAATGGATACATTTCTCTCCAGTCCGTAGTGTGGATACCCTGCCGAATTGGATCATTGTCGAAACATGGTCAACCATGTTCAGACCATGGTTGAAACCTGGTCAAGGAACGTGTTTCGACCATGTTTTAAACATCAACGTTAAATGGCCACCATTGTCAGAACATGGTTGAAACACGTTCCTCTGACCATGTTCTGACCATGGTCGAAACATGTTCTTCTGACCATGGTCGACCACGGTCAGAATTGACTATGGTCAACCATGGTTTGACCATGGTGGCCATTTAACGTTGATGTTTAAAACATGGTCAAACATGGTCAGATATGCTATTGGGTTTGAGTTTGACCATGATCTGACCATGTTTGGACCATGGTCAACCTGACCATGTTTGGACCATGGTCGACCATGTTCAATCTGACATATAGTTTGATCATTCCTTATTATCAATATTAATCTTAATTGGATTGACAAGTAGATAATACAGTAATACATTTTTCATTCAAAGCCATGAAGTAGCTGTAAATTTGTGTTGATACATTCTTAATCATCTGGTGTTTCCATTTTCAAAACGGCTTCATTCCACTAACTGTATCTTACTTTGGCAGCTTTATATATAGGCTCAGTATGGGCCGACCAAACTCCTGCCTTTGAATGATTTCCATCATCTATTTATATGGATTATTAGAGAAGTTACTACACTGGGACAATTAACTGACATATGATCTGATTGTTATAATGTTTTAGAAAATTAGTATGTTAAACTTTAAGGAAAATTGTTTATGTAAAGCAAAATAAACACAAGAAAAAATATATATAATGACAATGTGGTTCTCAAGAATTCGCGACCTATTTACGTAAATGACCATGTTTTGACCATGGTCGACCATGGTCAAAACACTGTCAACTTAGGACATGGTCAAATTGTGGCCTATGATTAAACTATGGCCAATCATGTCCAATATAACAATACAATGGAGTATAACATAGCCACTCCATAATCAAGCATCTATTGTGGTCATGATATTACCTAACCATTATTAAAAAACACAGTTGTCAAATATGTCTTTGATTGGAATCAATTTCATAACAAAGGGGACTGACACACAATTATCAGTAAATATCAACAGCTATGCCAGATAATCAAATTGTTATCAATAAATATAAAAAAATCAATTTAAAGTACCTTTATATATTTCTTTCTTGTTTGTGACTTTAAAGTTCCAAACATGGAACATGGTCAACTATGATCATGGTCAGAACACGGTCAGAACATGGTCAGAACACGGTCAAAACAAGGTCAACATAAAAAAGTCAGAGAGCAGTGACAGACCAGAGTTGACCATGTTCCAAACATGAAACATGGTCAACTCTGAACATGGTCAGAACACGGTCAGAACAAGGTCAAAATAACATGGTCAGAAAACGGTGTCGACCATGTTCCAAACATGGTCGACCGTGTTTTGACCATGGAACATTGCCACCAGTTCGGCGGGGTTAAGGAGCCCTGTTTGAAGGAAAAATATGCATATTCTTTTATTTCCCCCCAAACTCTTACATCCTGAAGGTACTTTTGTGATGCTTAATGTATTCCTCATCAGAAAACCTTCCAGGTTTAAAAAGTTAAAAAAAGAGCAGGGTAGAGGGAAAATTGAGTCAAAGTAATTACCCTCATAAGCTACCATGTTCTCATGTGGAGCGTACACATGGTCTAACATGCATGGACATATACTGATAAACGAGCAGTATCTTGATAAAAACATATAATGCACTGAGCTGCTGAGGGTGTCTCTACCCTTGTAATTTTAATAAGGACGTCAAATAAAACAAAGGGTATACATAGTTACTGGCATGTGACGAGCTACCAGTGATGTCTCTATCCATGCAATGTTAATAAGGACTTCAAATAAAACAAAGGATAGTTACTGAGGTGTGCCAAGCTACCAGGGGTATCTCTATCCATGCCATGGCAATGAGATCAAAGGCACTGTACATAACATAGAGGCTCACATACGATGAATGCAGCCTACCCTTACAAATAACCTTTTCAAGTTAACACGCTGACTGACTAACTGCGCACAGGCCTATACAGGCAGAAAACCCCGAGGGGAGGGGGGTAGCAAAAGGGAAAGATGTTTAACATATATAATGTCATAACATGTGTATCCCATGACTACCATAATTGATAACAGTAAACAGCAGCGCCTCTTATATCTGAAGAGCTAATCGTTATTTTCATATGGACTTAATTAAATCCTGGTGTGATGCAAATATTGTGATGTCCATTGTAGAAATATCTGAATTACTCTATTTCCACTGGGTAGATTAAATGAAAATGATACCTTTCCTAAGTACCCCACTGCATGTATCCAAATAAAACACATTTGGCTCAATGTGTCATATAATAGTAAGAGACCCATATTGTCCAATGGTTAAAGGGTCATCATGCAAAAGCTCATGTTTCCTAACCTTTTATATAAGGTAACCTGATTCAATAGGATTAACAATGCTGCCAAATCAATATCTAATTGATTGGCCAGATGGCTTAATTGTATTGTATTGTATGTTTATTTGCTCTAACAAATTGTTACAAAATCACACGTTTACAACTTATACGCATTCAAAAGAACAGAACACGTTAGAAGTAAATAATATAAAAATAATAACATGCACTAGCTATATCAAGTAGGATCACGCCTGTGTTATTGGAACTACCCAAGGGTAATAGATTTTTTCCCAACATGTAATAGCACAAATGTTCAATGTGGTGAGCTTACAAGTATATGACCATAGTGAAATAGATATATGGGTCCACCTTAAAATATTCTATGTGTTAATCAAGCTTTAGTGTTAATTGGGTAGGCATATGTTCTGTAACCATAAAGCCAAGGCAGATGTATCATGATAGTGTTAAAGTTAATACACAGTTAAAGATAATGAGCATCAGTTATTAAAATTAGTATCATGGTTATTCCTGTACTACATTTTCTTAGCATATCCTGTACAATGCATATATATGCTACATAATGTAGATATTTACACTCACTGTATCTTGCAAATATGTATGTTTAACTATTTTGTTTATAAGATGCAAGACTAAGGCCCTTCTTCTTCGCAATGCAAGGATATGAAATACAATTTACTTGATTCAAAGTGAACTTTTGCCTAGGAATGCGATAGTGAGATAACACCAATTATTTGATATAATATGGTGACCTTGTAGGGTGGTCAAGGCATTGCCACTGACTGTCCGCTGTCTCTTACTACTGCCCTGATTCATTTTCACGGTTAGGGCATGTGAGATAGATGCCATTGACGTGTGGTTAGACTGTGTTTTCGCCAGTACTCTGATTTCATGCACCAGCTAAAATAGCTTGTCATGAATATGCCTAAATATGGCAAAAAGGTGAAATTAATTTTAATAATTTTAAACATAAGACATGGCATAGCTGAGAAAAGCTGCCTAGTGAGGTGGGGCATAAGGGATGATAGGTTAGTAGCAACTGTCAGTGGATAGCAGAAGATGTTGATATATCAGCGTAAACCTGAGACAACATAAGGAAAGCCAGTGAAAAATTGTTGATGTATCAACAAAATCAACTTCAAACTTCTCGAAAATCGAGAGTGTTGATATATCAACATGAACCTGCAACAAGATTAAGAAAGCCAGTGGAAAATTGTTGATGTATCAACAAAATGCACTCTTGTTAATATATCAACAAACCCTTAGCAGGAAATGCTGCTGCTGCTACGATTTCTCCTGCTACCACTGCTGATGCTAATACTTCTGCAACTGCTGCTGCTGCTTCTACTGCTGGTGCTGCAGCTACTTCTACTACTACTACTACTACTACTACTACTACTACTACTTCTACTACTACGTTAGTAGCAGCAGTGGTTGTATTAGGAGGAATAGTAGTAGACAAGGAGAGAGAGAGAGAGAGAGAGAGAGAGAGAGAGAGAGAGAGAGAGAGAGAAAGCAAATGATATCAAAGTCACTCTCGAGTAGTAGTAGTAGTAGTAGTAGTAGTAGTAGTAGAAGTAGTAGTAGTAGTCTTAGTAGTAGTTTCAGTTGTCATATTAGTAGTTGTAGTAGTAGTAGTAGTAGTAGTAGTAGTAGTAGTAGTAGTAGTGGTAGGATGCATACTGGTAGCATAGTGAGACACTACTACTACTACTACTACTACTACTACTACTACTACTACTACTAGGTTAGTAGCATCAGTGGTTGTAGTAGGATAAATAGTAGTAGTGCTCCAGACTCACACAGGGCTGAGGGGAGCAATAAGGATGGGGGAGAGGGAATCTATATATGTGTCAGTTCAAATCTCACAGGGTTTATCTACCCCTTCAAGTATTCTGGTAGCTCTGATACACAATAGACATCACACAGGAATTGACCTGGATATGATCACAACTACTCCCCTAACCTGCTCGTCCATAAGATGAAATATGAATTTAAATTACTACTACTACTACTACTACTACTACTACTACTACTACTATTGCTACTACTACTACTGTTTCTACTACTACTACTACTACTGCTGCTGCTGCTGCTGCTGCTGCTGCTGCTGCTGCTGCTGCTGCTGCTACTACTACTACTACTACTACTACTACTACTACTACCACTACTACTACTACTACTACTACTTGCCAATAACCTGGTGTTAGGCCTTCATTTTCCCCTTGGCAATCACTCAGTGAGTCAGTGGCTGTATCAATCCCAGAGATGACCTCATGCAGTGCATCTTGCCTTGTCAGAGCACATGGCTTCCTATTCGGCAGGACACAGGTTGGCCCAGCACTAGTTACATAATAGAATACCTAGTGTCAGCATTTTGCACTCTTCAAGTAATGGTCTATGAGAGTGATTCTTGACAGAGAAGCTATTGAACTTAAAGTCTTTGATTTCATTCAAAATACAACATCGAGGGGCTATATTAAGTATCCCCTCTACATTTCACTACTACTACTACTACTACTACTACTACTACTACTACTACTACTACATGATAATACTTACTTTTATCAGTCTCCTCAAGTTTAGATGGCTTAATTTTCCCCAATTTAGATACTTCTCCACATCACTTTCATACAGCTGTCATGATAAATTTGATGTGTGGTTCCATATATTTATTCCTCCAAATCTAAGTGTATGTGCCCCAGAAATGAAAATGTGTGTAATTTGAAACTGGGTATCATTTTACAGTTTCCTGCTACTGCTCCCTAGTAATAGTAGTAGTAGTAGTAGTAGTAGTAGTAGTAGTAGTAGTAGTAGTAGTAGTTGTGGTAGGATGCATACTGATAGCATAGTGAGACACGTATAAGTTGCTATGTGTAATCAGAGTACACAGGATTTGGCTACACAACGTGGATTGGGTACTTTGCTTGGGATATCCATACATTTGAAGAAGAATTAGATAAAGAAGGAACAAGTACGCTCCTTATCAAAGTAATTGATATCAAACTAGTCATATCATCCAACACATAGGATTAGTTCTGCCTTCTTCTGTACACAGACAACTTACCTCCACAGGGTTTAAACCTACCGCTCCTATTAAAGTGACATGGCAGGAAATTGAATCTCATTAACATCTGGGTCATGCAGGTCACAGCTAACAACTGGACACACATGCAGCAACTTTCGAAGCAGTAGGGCTTTGTCTAGCCTAGCTACATCGCTTTACTGTATTTTTACTTTATCATTTATAAATGTATGCCTGAACATATACTGCATAAGGACCTGTGGCCTACAGTTGGCCATTTAGTCCACACAATTCCTACATGAGGGAGTTAAAACCGGTTGTCATGGCAGTACCAACTACCCTGCTAGTATATCGCAGTGCTATCTTTCCACAAGGGATGACATTTAAATATGGCCTGGGAGGCAGGCTCGGCTTTGTCCTGTATGTACTAGTCAACATTCAATCAATGAGGGGCCATGGCATATTTCTTGTTAATGAAAAAATTCTCTCTTTTCTTAGATTTTGATATTGATTTCTAATCTAAACTACTACTACTACTACTACTACTACTACTACTACTACTACTACTACTACTATTGCTACTACTACTACCACTACTACTACTACTACTACTACTACTACTACTACTACTACTACTACTACTACTAGGCCTGCCCTGATGGCTGTGTCTAATGTGATGCCACTGACTGCTAGCTGTCTCTCACCACTGCCTAGGTTCAAATCCCAACTAGGCCATGTGAGAAGGTTGCCAGTGTCTTTGGGTTAGGCGGTGGTTTTCTCCGGGTACTCTGGTTGCTACTGACTGCTAGCTGTTCTCTCAGCAATATCTGGGTTTGAATCCCGGCCAGGGCAGATGAGAAAGTTACCAGGTCCGCGCTTTCCTCCACCAGTTACAACTGCATAGTCATGACTTAAAGGGTGACGAAAAAGAATCTATCTATCACTCTATACATGTACATGCATACAAGCATTCATACAAACTTACATACATACCTTCCTACCTACCTACCTACATACATACATACATACATACATACACACACACACATATATATATATATACAGTCAAACCTCTATTAAACGACCGCTCAAGGGAAATGTCAAAAATGGACTTTTAAAGAGGTGGTCTCTTAAGAAGGGGTTAAGGGTCTGAGCTTATGAGGGTTATGAAAAAAACAAAGAATTTCCAACAATGACCAGGTATTATCGAGGTTGTTATGTTTAGCTGCGTTTGTTGAAATTTCGTCATTAATATTTTAAGAATAAACAATTTAGAAAAATAAAAGTTGAACTATATTATTAATTGAGGACCCTCAGAAATGATATACTTTCAATTTTACCGATTATTTCATTATTTTATTGTGCCCTTTCCAATGTTCACTTGCATCTAGGCATTCAAGTGGCCGTTAAATGAAGGACCATTTACTCATAGGGATAAGATTTCATGGTCGTTGGTCGCGTCAAGCAAGTGGTCGTTTAATCAAGGTAAAATATACAAGGAATAGCCTCGGGGGGATTTGAAACGGTCGTTCAAGGCAAGTGGTCGTTTAAGAGAAGTGGTCGTTGAGGCAAGCTTGACTGTATATATATATATATATATATATATATATATATATATATATATATATATATATATATGTATATATATATATATATATATACATATATTACACAAAGATAGATAGATTGCCTCAGCAACAACAAAGTCGCAACAAAGGTCATATGCATGTCCTTCACTATTTCATGGAGTAAGGAAAAGTTAAACGATCCTATCAATAATGGAGACGTGCATTTACTTTTATATATCTATCAGTATCTAACATCTATCTACCTGTCTGTCAGTATTTCCCATCAGTACGAAAAGTGACTATAATCAATTATGGAAATACATATACATGTATGTTTGTATATTTTTATGTCTGTGTATCTATCTATCTATCTATCTATCTCTTTAAATATATCTATCTATGCATAGTTTTACATTCCTTAGTCTCTTCTCATATTCCCAGGTTCTATCCCACACAGATGATTTCCATCGAGTCTTATCATAGAATGCATGAAAACATGTTTACATCTATGCTGGCGTTACGGATCTCGAAAGTTGGCCTATAATAAATCATAAAGTTTAAGTACGCAAATACAATTATCTGAAAACACAAAGCAGTTTTGTATTCCGATGTTGTGATAATAAATGGCATTTGCGTGCAATCTTATCTTTGAGCTGTGTTTTCTCTATAATGAAGGCTGTCGACTCGGGCACCCCTCCCCCAGTTAATTAGAGAGATGCACCTAGAAACCGCATCATAACATAGTTAATGAATGTTATCATCTGTCTATCTATATATGAAAATGCACATATATGCGCACATACATACATACATACATACATACATAGCTATATAGATAGATAGATACACAACCATACAAATATACATACATACATGTATATGTGCGCTTAGATAGATACATGTATTGATAGATAAGATAGATAAATAGGTAGAAATACAAACAGACAGACAGGTAGATAGTTGC
>OZ012699.1:33916002-33938502 GCA_963942565.1 Maea johnstoni | reverse complement strand
ATTTTGTCTCTGGCTCTTGTCCCCCAAGAAATAAAAAAGAAGTATATTTCTGCAGTCAGAATGTTCGGTAAATAGTGTTAATTTCCACGCTTTTTAACGAACATCTTGGTAAAGAAGGTTGAATAATTGCTAATTTACCGAGAGGTTCGGGAAATAGCTCTGAATTCAAGGCTATTTAACGATCATCTCTGTAAATAAGCAATGATTCAACCTTATTTAGCAAGAGGTTTGGTAAATAAATTCAGCACTATTTACCGAGCATAAAGCTTATTTATCACCTGTTATAGGCATTAAGAATTAGAAGGATTAAAAAAACAAAGGTTTTAATGGCTATTATAGCGAGTTTGAGTGATAACAAACTATCTTACAACTCTGTGAAAATGACACACAAAATCATGTATTCTAATGGTTGCTGAGTCTGAAATTGGTCCCTGCTCAGGGCAGTGAGCCTGAATTTGGTCCCGGGACCACTTCAAAGCCACAGAAACAGCCTAGGTATTTTCATAGCAATGCGCTATAATGAAGGATTAACTTGCCTGGGAAAATGTTGGTTGTTGGAGGCTTGGAAAATCCCTTCTAAAAAGATAATGAGGGTGTAATGTGACTTAAAAAAACAACATCACCATTGATTTCATTAGTTTTATAATGTCTCAATGGTTCAAGTCATCTTAATTTGCCATGCTTTGTAAGAAATACATTTGTTCAAGTACTTTGATAGAATTCTTAACTGAAAAATATAATTATATCTAAATTATTCTGAGTTTTAATCCTAATTTTGGACTAAAGATTTGAGAGCTTTCTCTTTTAAGGAATCACATTTTGATTTTCAATTCATACTGGATATAAGAAATTAACACTATTTTTTTCCTAACCCTAGCCCTAACCCTAGGGGGAGCACAATATACTCAGATTTCAGCCATAAACATATATGAATTTGTCAAAATAAGGTATGGTATGCTCATAAAATGTCACGGGAATCATATGGAGAAGTATTTTGCTACAGGCAGTTCAAATTTTGCTACAGGCATTTTGGGCTTGGACAGCCCTGATATAAGCTAATATGTATGGGAGCCTTTAGTTCCCCTTTAACCCTTTATCACTCAACGCAACAATGTTGCCATGTCCCCTGCACTGCATGAGGGGTTACTCCTCAGAGACATTGTTGCGCAGTGCGTAGTGCACTGCAGTGCATAGGGAGCAGTGCTTTAAACAAGTTAAACGAGTAATTTCCTTTTTTTATTTGTATCTTTCATTTCGTTAAATATGATATTATTTGTGTTTAGAATATATTAACTTAAAAGTTGATTTTTTGTCTGATTTTGCGCTTGACGCACTGTCAATAACGCACCTCGGCAAGTTTGTCTTCGTTGAGTGGTTAAATGAGTGGGATATCATCGTCTGATTCCCATGGATCGTGAAGGGGACGATAGTCGATCCTCTTCCACTCTTCATCGGAGTCCGAAAATAAGCATTAAATAACTATAGATTACGATTAAAAGGTAAGGGCAATAATATTGTATCTTTATTTAACAATCATTTGTGTACCAGCGATCTAAGATTGTGGTACCCAAAATACGCCAAAAGTCGCTTCGTAGGAATAAGTGCACAAATACAATGACGCAATAACTCGCTACTGAGGAAGTGCAGCTGCACTCATGTTACGAGTTATTGCGTCATTGAGTGATAAAGGGTTAAGAAAACACGGTAGTAGTGTTCAGCGCGCCATTGATGAACTCCTGAAGCACCCCTCTGATCTTGTTTTTAGAGGTTGTTGTACAAACAACAACCTATATTCAGTTCGCTTTTGTTGTCTTGCATTCCCGGGGGGGGTCCTGGGAGCTGGTTGATGCATTTTCCCTATGTTGTCTTACATGGCATTTTTGGAAAATTCTAGGCGAATGATCTGGAGAGTGGGGTGTGGTGGGGTCGTTTTGTTTAATGTTTCTGTTAGAGTTGGGTGTGTAGTTTATAGAGTTTGTTTCATTGTTTCTGTGGGTTGCCTAGTTTTTTTTTGGTGGATTTTTACGTGTTTATACATTACGTTTTCTTCACTCCAATACGATTCTGTAGCGCGTCTGGTCTGGTGGGGCGGCCGTTGGATGCGCATGCGTGGGTGGATGCGCATGCGTGGGTTTTCTGCATATTTAATGCGATCGGCTAATCACGTGACAGCACCACGTGGTTTGTCTCTGGTGAATTATCCAATGAGCGGTCTCACTGCCTCACCGTCACACCACGTGGTACTCTTTCCCGCGGTTTATTAACCAATGAGCGGCTATTTGTATTTCTCTTTGTACTATTTTACTTACGTGTTCATTCACGTATTTCTTACATTGGCTAGGTTACCCTCCGCCATTTTGAATATCGGTTTTGCCGAAATTTGCACCCCGATTTCAAAGCTTTCGTTTGTGGCCATCTCTAACTCTAAAATTCTGAAACCAAAAGAATTAACAAGCCAAGTATCTATATTATTAAGATTAATTCTTTTGGTTTCGGAAAATCGAAAATATTTTGAGATATTTGTCAACACGCATCGATGGTGGCGTGAACATGGCGATGGGTCGGGTTTGACGAAATTTGCACCCCGATTTCAAAGCTTTCGTTTGTGGCCATCTCTAACTCTAAAATTCTGAAACCAAAAGAATTAACAAGCCAAGTATCTATATTATTAAGATTAATTCTTTTGGTTTCGGAAAATCGAAAATATTTTGAGATATTTGTCAACACGCATCGATGGTGGCGTGTTGACCACGGCGATTAGTACATTCTCAATGGTACCTCGCCGATTCCTGTCAATTTCATCAAGCTATCTCCCCCCGACCACAATATGACTACCTACCTGGATAGATGAGATCCTCATCTATCTGATTCAATCATTTTTTTAATTCAACTTCAGGTTGGAAGCGAAAAAATAGCTTTTCGCTACAACCGGAAGTTGATTTTTTTGATATAGCGAGATTAGGGCATTGATATGCATTGTGTGCATTTCACACAAAAAACATACTTTTTTCAATAAATTGTCACGTCGCCGTTTCTGGGTCAAAATTTACAAATGGCCCATCAAAGTGTTCGCAACAAATAGGGCTTTTACCCTATTATCATAACTTGTTGCTTATATTTGTAATTTTTGAAAAAAAATGGCGACTTCGGAAAAAAACGGCAAAAACGGCTTTTTGGAATGTTGATTTAGGAACCCTGGCGAAATTCTAAATTTACTTATTAATTTCGCCACTAAAACCGGAAAAAAAGTTTCAACTTCAAGAAAACAGACTCTAAATAATCCATCCTGCCCATTTGTGGATTTTCTTTGATCCCCACAATCGTAAGAAAACAACTTTGAAAAAAACGGAAGTAGTAAATATTTTTATCGCGATTTCAGCAGTCAGTATATATACCCTTCTCACCATGAGTGTAGTATGCAGTCCTGAAGTTAGCAGACCTTTAATCCTGCCATCCCTTCCGTTCTCACTGTTGTTGTATTTTAGATAAAGATATGATTTTAATTGTTTTGGGTGACAGGAAAAGTGTGTACTGTCATAGAAACTGGCTTCGACATCATACTGCATCTACACCAAAGAGCATCATAGGAACTTGATTCACCTGACAACCCAAAATAGTAAGCATACATTAAATTGAAATAAATACAAAAGTATCAATACAAAACTATCACTCAATATACAATTTTATAAAAACACATCCACAAAATATAGAAACCATGCAAATCTTCACTGTCCCTCAAACAAAACAATTACTGTTTAAAGAAGATATTGTGTCGGTGTGATAATATAAGATTGCATTTGGTGAGATATGTTTTGTGTTGATATTTTTGTGTTGCTTTGATGGTATGTATGACTCTAAATAATCCATCCTGCCCATTTGTGGATTTTTTTTGTTCCCCACAATCGTAAAAAAACAACTTTGAAAAAAACGGAAGTAGTAAATATTTTTATCGCGATTTCAGCAGTCAGTATATATACCCTTCTCACCATGAGTGTAGTATGCAGTCCTGAAGTTAGCAGACCTTTAACCCTGCCATCCCTTCCGTTCTCACTGTTGTTGTATTTTAGATAAAGATATGATTTTAATTGTTTTGGGTGACAGGAAAAGTGTGTACTGTCATAGAAACTGGCTTCGACATCATACTGCATCTACACCAAAGAGCATCATAGGAACTTGATTCACCTGACAACCCAAAATAGTAAGCATACATTAAATTGAAATAAATACAAAAGTATCAATACAAAACTATCACTCAATATACAATTTTATAAAAACACATCCACAAAATATAGAAACCATGCAAATCTTCACTGTCCCTCAAACAAAACAATTACTGTTTAAAGAAGATATTGTGTCGGTGTGATAATATAAGATTGCATTTGGTGAGATATGTTTTGTGTTGATATTTTTGTGTTGCTTTGATGGTATGTATGACTCTAAATAATCCATCCTGCCCATTTGTGGATTTTTTTTGTTCCCCACAATCGTAAAAAAACAACTTTGAAAAAAACGGAAGTAGTAAATATTTTTATCGCGATTTCAGCAGTCAGTATATATACCCTTCTCACCATGAGTGTAGTATGCAGTCCTGAAGTTAGCAGACCTTTAACCCTGCCATCCCTTCCGTTCTCACTGTTGTTGTATTTTAGATAAAGATATGATTTTAATTGTTTTGGGTGACAGGAAAAGTGTGTACTGTCATAGAAACTGGCTTCGACATCATACTGCATCTACACCAAAGAGCATCATAGGAACTTGATTCACCTGACAACCCAAAATAGTAAGCATACATTAAATTGAAATAAATACAAAAGTATCAATACAAAACTATCACTCAATATACAATTTTATAAAAACACATCCACAAAATATAGAAACCATGCAAATCTTCACTGTCCCTCAAACAAAACAATTACTGTTTAAAGAAGATATTGTGTCGGTGTGATAATATAAGATTGCATTTGGTGAGATATGTTTTGTGTTGATATTTTTGTGTTGCTTTGATGGTATGTATGATTATTTTTTCAGGTTGCATGGTGTATTGAATTTCTCTGATGTACCTTCAGTCTACCTGATGTTTAGTGCTGCCTGCAGTTCTGTCCCTAGAAACTCTTCTCAACATGAGTGAAGTAGCAGACCTGAAGTATGCAGGCTTCTACCCTATGATGCCGATGCTGGTCCCATACCCCTTCATGACAGTCAATCCTTAGTTACTTTTTTTTTTTGGTATTTCAGAGAAATTCTCTCAGTTCTCTGCACTGCAATGGCGGTTTTGAACAGGCATGTTTCTGTAGCAGAGATTCTGCTCAAGGCTGGAGTACAGGTGGACTACATGAATGCCAAGAAAGCCTCAGCACTACACCTGGCTGTGCAGCAGGGCGATGAGGCTATGACCAGGCTGCTGCTCGAACATGGTGCTTCTGTCAACCTGCTAGGTAAGGCAACACCATCACATAACACTAACGCTGATTCAATCTCACTCGGGCATCATCGCATTTGAAATTTGACAGAAACATTAGTCAGAGAAAATTCAACGTCAGCCGGGAGGTTAATGATTCTTTAGGACAGTATCAGCTGGGCAAAAGTGGGTGGTTTTGCATAACTTTATTTTATTTGTAAATTTTTGAAGAAAAAAAAGGGGTCAAACTTTACAGTACTTGATTCTTTCATTCTTCTCTTAGCTGAAAAATGAGTCAGTCTAGTTTGGTACTGTAACACAGGAGTCGTACTGTATCATTTCAACATGACTATCTTATGAAACTTAGTATTAACAAAGGATTAGTATGGTAAATGATTGACCTACATTGATCACAAAGAACTCAATCTTCAATGTTATATTTTGAAAGATTTTATTGCTGAGTTGGTTTAAACTGAAACAATTTGATTTATTAGCTTGGATTTTTACCTTAATATCCACTTATCTTTTATTTTAAGATGGTGGTGAGAAGTTCAATGTCAAGATGAAAGTAGATGACTGGGAGGTGATTGAAAAAGATGACGATGATGAAAGTGAGAGTGAAGAGGAGAGTGCAGGGAAAAACAAAAAAGACAATGAGGATGAGGACAAGGAGGAGAAAAAGGAGGATGCTAACAGTGATAAATCTAACAGCAAAACAAGACAAGGACAAAGATGAGGAGAAGAGTGGTGTGGATGAGAAAGATGCTGAGGTCATGGAAGAAGATGAGGAGGAAACTTAGGAGGAAGAGAAGAAGGAAAATGACAAGGACGAGGAAAAAGATGAGGAAAAGAAAGGAAGAGGAGAAAGATGAGGAGGAAAAACCTGAATGCAAGGCTAAAGACAGTGAAGAGCAGAAAGATGGAGATGAGGATAAAGTAGATGATGATAAGAACAGTGAAGATATGGAAAGTGAAAAGGAAGACAAAGATGATGAAGAAAATCAAGAAGCAAACAAACAGCCAGAGGGTGAAAAAGATGGTTAGTGATGGAGAATAATGTGAAAATAGAACCTAACAGAAGGAAATCGCTTCCTTCCACAGACGAATGCCATGACCACGGTGACGGGGGAGGGGGGGGTTTCACCTTGTATGAAATATTAATAAAATTTCAAACCTGTTTGTTATTTCATACAAGAATGCCATGTGGATACCTAGCGGTGTTAACTAAGCTTGGCATCCTTGTACTGCGTTCCCCCTTAGTTCAGACATAAACGCTACCTATTTTCCCGTTTCTGATACCATCATGACTGTAGCGTTTAGGGTCAAGCCTTATAAATTGTGTTAGCACCGTTCCACAGAGATTTTGGGCAGAAGCATTTCCATAAAATTTAATCAAAACACGACTCCTACACGTTTCGTCTATTTGGTAGAGATTCTTTCAAATACTTTGCGAATTAAATTGAATCGTTTATTTGACCAATAAATGCGAGTTTTAACTCAAAACCGAAAACGGCTTACTATGAGTTCACTTCACAATGCGGCTCACGTACTGCAATATTGGCTAGGTAAATAGGTCTTCCCACCACTCACTAGTAAGCGAGTGGTGTATTACAAACGAGGTTGAAAAATGTTATAGACACTAGATTTCAGTTCAAGTTAAATCATAGTGCTGTAGTGAATCTACCACTTCTCATTGAACCCAATAATGTCTACTAATGGTTAAATAATTGACTCAATCTAGCTTATTATTAGCTGGAAACTGACTTGGTCACAAAATCACTAGCTTAAACCTAACGATTAACTAGTGTTGGTATGTTCATCGATAATCGATTATAATCAGTTCATCGCGCTTTTGCAGTAATTTGGTCTAGAGCCTAATAAGAAATGGGTCTATGACAATTACTTGCTATTATCACCGACCTATCACTCTACTCAAAGTACAAATTAACCAACATAAAGCACGTAAACACAAGCACACTGGAATCAACAACTGGATATGATAACAAAACAAACACATACCTAACATGTATATACCGCTACCCGAACACATCCATTGCAACCTTCATTCATGACCTCACAGCAATATCACCACCAACAATAAAACATCAAAAAATACTTATGGGTGACTTTAACATTAACATACAAAACAAACACATAAATACCACAGAAAAAATTTGCAAATGTATAGGAACAAACCAACTCATAAGCAACCCAACAACAAAACAAAACACCATAATAGATCACATTCACACCAACCTTACAGAATACCATTCAACAGGTGTCATCAAAACGTATTACTCAGATCACGACCAAATATACATAACACTTAAATAAGTCAATCCAACAGAAAAAGTAAAACCACTGTAACCACTAACGAAAAAACACAAAAATCAGAAAAATTTCAAAATAGCAAAATATTAAAAAAACAAAAAATTGCAAATGATTAACTACAAAAAGACATACAAGGAATCAACCTCTTGACGCCACTGGCGTCTATCTTGTTTATTTGTTTTATAGGTTACGAGTCTTGGTTTTGATCCGTCTGTTGCACTGAGTGCCTTAAGAAGACACGGTAGTAGTGTTCAGCGCGCCATTGATGAACTGCTCAAGCACGGGGGAATATTACCATCGTCATCATCATCATCTTCCTCATCCCTAGCCTCAGGTAGGAATATCATCAATAGTCGATAAATTGCCATTTTTACTTTGTCAGTTAAATCGTAAGGAAAAATTTGGGGAAGGAATGGAAATAATCAATATTCTCTACCCCAATTCTTCGCTATTTTTTTAAATTAAAAATACACTTTTTCTAGACATTTTCCAGTTTAACTAATGTTAAGTAGAACTCTGGCTAAATATTGAAGTACTCTTTATGGCTTTTGTAAGAGAAATGGTGTTCTTTAATCAGGCATATGGCCGAGACATGGCGTATCGAATTGAATCGAATCGATATATCAGAAAGAGTAAAGCAATTAATCAAATCGAATAAAAGGGATGTCATTGACATCCATAGCCCCAGAGTACTGTATACAGCTTTAATTTGGAGTGCTAAAGATTTTGCTTTACAGCCCTGCTGGAGGGTTATTGTCCTACTTTAAATTTGCGCATTCAAACATTCTAACTATATATCTATTACTATATAAATATCTATTTGAAGGGTGTTATTTTGGCGCTATCATGGGTAGTGTGAAAAAGGTGAAAATTGAATACCTGTAAAAAGTACCAATTAAATAGTAAATCGTCTCACAAAACAAAAGCATTTGGTGATCTGCAATGAACAATTAGACAGGGTCTGCCACTGATCTACCACTACACAGGAAAAAATCCATATGCTAGTATTAGCAGGGGTTTGGATATATTTATATATATATATATATATATATATATATATATATATATATATATATATATATATATATATATATATATATATATATATATACATACATATATATATATATATATATATATATATATATATATATATATATATATTAGAGCTGCACTCACGGAGGGAGATCAACTCATGAGCTCACCACCCGTTTGACTCGTGAGCTCATGAGCTCACGAACGTTCCAAGTTTCCAAAGAAATACTTATTTTCCAGCCCAGCTATTAAGAAATGAATATTTATTGGCGGATATTTATTAACATTCCCAAGTTTATTCAATTTTAAAACATGCTGACGGAGGTACAAAGGTCAGTATAACACTCAACGCCACGTGAATGTATACATTGGAGATTGAAAAGAAAACATGACAGCGATAATCAGTTATGTATGTTAATAATGTGTGTTAGGTGCTCTGTGTTACGTTTGAGTTCCCAACATAGACGAGCTCACGATTTGAACATTTCAGCTCGAGCTCGGCGAGTTTGCCCCAGGGCTCGAGCCGCTCGAGTTCGTGAGTGGTGAGTGCAGCTCTAATATATATATATATAATGTATATATATATATATATATATATATATATATATATATATATATATATATATATATATATATATATATATATATATATATATAAATAGTCAGTAAATGGCAAGAAAGTCAGTCTTTTCCACAGAATGATTAAAATATCAGTCTTTGTCAACAAATATGAGCCTGTTCCTCATATAGGCTCCCAGGTCTAATACTGCCTACTTTGCACCCGGCTATACGCCGGGGCCAGATCTCTGAATTTGTATAAGCCCGAAAATTTCGACCCTTTTCAGTCCATGTGAGTGCAGAAATTTCAGCTCCACCCTGAGCTGTTGGTGGGGGATGACTATGAATATCAACCTTCCAAGCTTGTACGGGCCCAACAAAATTTCTGGGCTGGTATGCTTCCTTGAAATTTCATATGCTTGGAACTATGGACCTGGAGTATAACCAGGGCAAAGTTGGCCAGTGGCAAGATTGCCGGCCTGGGTGCTGGGAGGCATGGGGTCCAGAGTTCAATCCCAGGCCGGGGCGAATAGGGGTTCGATTCCTCTATACATTGGGGCAACCACCGAAACCCTTCATTTCTTACTCTTTATTGTCTGTCGCCCAATAAAAAGGAGAGATTACTTTGAAGAGTTTCATATTCATTTTATATCATCGTTCATGCTATCTGTGTCGTCTGCATATAAAAAAAGCTCTCCTTCCTATTTGTCTGAGCCATCCTTAAAAAAAAGGGATGGCGAACCCTTTAAAAAAAAAAAAAAAGTTGGCCGGTTTGGTGCTGGCTCAAGCTTGTACGGGCCCATAAAAATATTTCAGGTTTGTATGAGAACATGAATTTTTCTCCTCTGTAGAAAGATGGCAGAAATGGGTCGATGTTTCAATTTACATATGATCTAATAATAATAATAATAATAATAATAATAATAATTGATATTTGATATAGCGCCCTTTCCACCTATAATGTTCAAAAGCGCTTTGGTCTAACCAAATATGATTTTTTCTGCTTTACCCTGTGGGTAAAGGGAGCTGGAAGAGATCCTGAGAAAAAATGCTTTTGACATCAGAGCCTTAACCCCTATGCTGCTGTTGGCTAAATTGGCCAATACAAAAAAATGCAATAAAACACAAAAAATATTGAAACCTGGGTACTCATCTGAGAGTGCTTGGCGAGAGCTTCCCTATGAATACCAAAGGACAGGGTTTGGATGGTTTTCAGGAATTTTGTGATTTGGACGAAAGTAGCCGTAGCATTTGAAGGGTTAACCCTTCCAATGCTGAGGCTACTTTTGTCCAAAGCACAAGGGCGTAAAGATCTTTGAAAACCATCTGAACCTTGTCATGTTGCTCTCGCTGAGTGCTCTCAGATGAGAACACATGTGCCAGCGTTTCAGTCATTTTTCAGATTTTGTGCATCATTTTATATTGGCCAAATTAGCCACCAGCAGCATAAGGGTAAGTCACATGGTGCCCAGGTGTAATTTGAAAACCCTAACTCTTAAAAAAATTGCACTTTAGGACACAAAATATTTTGGGCAAGAATTGCTTCAAATGTCAAGTTCAAGCAAGAAATTGGAAATTTTCAAATCAATATAAATGCTTGCACAATACTCGATGATACTTTACATTTTCTTAACCCATTAATGCTCACAGCAGCCAAAACAGCCTGACAATTTCGATGAAATCTTGCGAAAAAAAACTGATGTGGAAAATTATTTGAAGGAAAAATGTTATTCAGAACATTACCAAGAATACTCCTTCAAATATTTTTCAAAATCATTCTCAATTCCAAAGTTATCATCAAAAATATCATAGATCCAGACGACAATTTCTATAGGAACTCTTAAGCATTAATGGGTTAACAAGTAAATGTATCCTTATGGTTGTAATGTTAAGGTATTGGATGCATATAATTTTTACGCTGCACCCACCAACAAAGTTACCAGTTACCAAAGTAACCACCAGCAGCATAATGATTAAATATTACCTGGACTTCTGCGCACTATTTTGTTTATTATTGGAACATTTCTTGAAGCTCCCCGTGCTTAATTTAACAAAATTAGGTTCCAGAGAGGCAGGCAGTATTGTTAAAAATATATTGTTAAGATATCATATTGTCAAGGATACATCAATATTGTATCGTACCATGAAAATCTTAAAGTGCCAATACCTAATTTCAACGTAAGGGCTTAAGTTTGATATGTATGTGCATGTATCTAAACAGAGGATGATTCAGATGATGATGATGAGGGGGAGGACAATGATGATGATGAGGAAGAGGAGGAGGAAAGGGGTAGTGGTAAGAAATGATGATCATTGATTTACGCCAAGTACTGTACAACACTTAACTATTAGCCTGTGACCCTATGCTGAGGCTACTTTCGTCCAAAGGTCAAGAATGCAAAAACTTTTTAAAACCATCTAAATCTTGTCATGTTGGTATTCATCTGATAGCTCTTGCTGAGCACTCTCAGATGGGTAACCATGTGTCAAAGTTCAGTTCATTTTCCAGTGTTTTTGCATCATTCTGTATTGGCCAAATTATCCACCACCAGCTTAAGTACTGTACAACGCTAACTGTTGGTAAGAGATCAACTAGTCCATCCATGCGTGTAGTGTAAAAATGGACATATAATATATTTTGATGAAATCTTTGTGGCAAATTCTACATAACTTAGATATTCGAAAAAGGAATGTCCATAAAAAACCCATCAATATCTCATCAATAATCTTGGAAAATTATGTCTTTTTAAAATTTACCTTTAGAAGTAGCATCGATTGAGATTATGGGGCATATAAGGGTTGATATTTGTATGTTAGGCAAGAGGTTACTATTGCATTATTCAGAAATTTAAGACCAGTTACTGTTTAATTTGGAGTACCGTAAATTCTCGCAAATCTTGGCCGCCCTAGGAAACTCGGCCACTATAATTCATCTACAAAATAATTACTGGGGAATTTCGCCCACCCCCGATTCATCAAAGAACATATTTCACCAAAAGTCGGCCACCGAGTAAATTTCATTGATATAAGAAAAAAACATTTAGATTTCCAAAGTTTGCGATTGATTTTAGATTATTACTAAAGTTTTTGCTTTACAGTCCTACTAGAGGGTATTTGGGCTACTTAAATTTGCGCATTCAAGCACTCAGGCACTTGAAGACACAAATCAGGATATTTATCTGAAGGATGTTATTTTGGCGCTCTCAATAGGAGCCTAAAAAGGCGATAATTAAATGCCTGTAAAAAAGTTATACAGTATGATCCTGTGTGCGATGTTTGAAGAGAAACAGATTTCTCTCTGCCATTGTGTGTTGTTTTGAAATGCATTTTGCAATCGCCCTGATGCAGGCATGAATGGAGGATTTAATGTGGGCTTGCCCCATGGCTGTGTGGTCTAAGGCATTGCCACTGACTGCTACCTGTCTCTCACCACTGAGGGCCTGCCCCATGGCTGTGTGGTCTAAGGCATTGCCACTGACTGCTACCTGTCTCTCACCACTGAGGACCTTCCCCATGGCTGTGTGGTCTAAGGCATTGCCACTGACTGCTACCTGTCTCTCACCACTGAGGGCCTGCCCCATGGCTGTGTGGTCTAAGGCATTGCCACTGACTGCTACCTGCCTCTCACCACTGAGGGCCTGCCCCATGGCTGTGTGGTCTAAGGCATTGCCACTGAATGCTACCTGTCTCTCACCACTGAGGGCCAGCCCCATGGCTGTGTGGTCTAAGGCATTGCCACATGACTGCTACCTGTCTCTCACCACTGAGGGCCAGCCCCATGGTTGTGTGGTCTAAGGCATTGCCACTGACTGCTACCTGTCTCTCACCACTGAGGGCCAGCCACATGGCTGTGTGGTCTAAGGCATTGCCACTGACTGCTACCTGTCTCTCAACCACTTGAGGGCCAGCCCCATGGCTGTGTGGTCTAAGGCATTGCCACTGACTGCTACCTGTCTCTCACCACTGAGGGCCTGCCCCATGGCTGTGTGGTCTAAGGCATTGCCACTGACTGCTACCTGTCTCTCACCATCTGAGGGCCTGCCCCATGGCTGTGTGGTCCTAAGGCATTGCCACTGACTGCTACCTGTCTCTCACCACTGAGGGCCTGCCCCATGGCTGTGTGGTCTAAGGCATTGCCCACTGACTGCTACCCTGTCTCTCACCACTGAGGGCCTGCCCCATGGCTGTTGTGGGTCTAAGGCATTGCCACTGACTGCTACCTGTCTCTTACCACTGAGGGCCAGCCCCATGGCTGTGTGGTCTAAGGCAATTGCCACTGACTGCTACCTGTCTCTCATCACTACCTGGGGTCGAATCCCTGCTGGGGCATGTGAGAAAATTGCCAGTGACTTGGTGTTAGGCGGTGGTTTTTGCCAGGTACTCCTGTTTCCTCCACCACGTACAACTGGCTAGCCACGACTTAGCAGTAATATGGCGGAAAAAGTGAGGGAAAATTGAAATTCCAAATTGGTTAAATTAAAGGGAAAAAAAGCTCCACCTCGTCAGATGCAGGGAGGCCAATAGTAGGTGTTGTACAGTATCCCAGGTTTCAGGGAACTTCTTTACTTATTTCCTATCAAATGTAGCCATTATTGGTGGAAAGGGAGAAATTGCTGTCGGGTTTTAACATTTTTGTCCAAAACACAAGGATGCAAAGATTTTTTGAAAACCATCTAAACCCTGTAATGTTAGTATTCATCGGATAGCTTTCGCTGAGAACTCTCCGATGAGTACCCATATGCCACGGTTTCAGTAGTTTTTTCAGGTTTTTTTTGGCATAATTTTGCATTGGCCAAATCAGCCACCAGCAGCATAAGGGTTAGGTACCAGAAACCCTAATTTAGTAGGGCTGCTTTTATCCAATTTTTACTTTTATTTATCTATTTATTTTTTGGGTTAGAGAGATATCACCAGGCGGTTTTGGGAGCTACAGGCAGTGGGTTAAAAAATTATGGTGGTTGTCTTTTTCTCATTCCCATTTTTGTTATCTTTTATTAGCCACAAGTACCCTTACTAAAAAGAACTCCTTTTAACCCTATGTTTACCAACGTTTCCAGCACTAGTACAGAAACAGGTTTTATTTACACTATTTGACTATAGACCCCTTAGCAGTACCACAGGACAACTTAGTTTCAGGCACATATTTTGCACAGATGTCTCAATATTTTGTAGGGTTCGATCTCTCTCTCTCTCTTCACTCTCTTCCTTTCTCCTCTCTTCTCTCTTCTCTCTCTCTCTCTCTCTCTCCCTCATCTCTCTCCTCCTCTCTCTCTCACTCTCTCGTCTCTCTCTCTCTCTCTCTCCTCTCTCTCTCATCTCTCTCTCATCTCTCTCTCTCTCCCCTCCCTCGCTCTCTCTCTCTCTCTCTCTCCCTCCCCCTCCCTCCCTCCCTCCCTCCCTCCCTCTCTCTCTCTCTCTCTCTCTCTCTCTCTCTCTCTCATCTCTCTCTCTCTCTCTCTCTCTCTCTCTCTCTCTCTCTCTCTCTCTCTCTCTCTCCTCCTCCTCTCTCTCTCTCTCCCCTCCCTCCCTCTCTCTCTCTCTCTCTCTCTCTCTCTCTCTCTCTCTCTCTCTCTCTCTCTCTCTCTCTCTCTTCTCTCTCTCTCTCTCATCTCTCTCTCTCTCTCTCGCTCTCTCATCTCTCTCTCGCTCCTCTCTCTCTCTCTCTCTCTCTCTCTCTCCTCCCTCCCTCCCTCCAACCCTCCCTCCCTCCCCTCCCTCCCTCCCATCTCTCTCTCTCTTCTCTCTCACTCTCTTCTCTCTCCTCTCTCTCTCTCTTCTCTCTCTCTCTCTCTCTCTCTCTCTCTCTCTTCTCTCTCTCTCTCTCTCTCTCTCTCTCTCTCTCTCTCTCTCTCTCTCTCTCTCTCTCTCTCTCTCTCTCTTTGGGCGTAAAGCTGAAATCCTATAACCTTGGAGAAGTGCCACCCACTACATGAGAGTAGATTTTTTTTAAATATAACCATAGAAAGAGCGGATTAAGAGGGGTCCACTTTCCTTAAAATTGCTGTCAAGTGGAGGAAGGAGTTGGCCCACATTGCCCAGTAGTTATTTCACAAAATAATTCTGTTGTCCCAACTTAATGGGGTGGTCTGAATTACTGAGAATTTCTGGTATTATTTTTATTTGAGTCTGCCGATATCCCATCTCTGTTAGCTTTGCTTAAATTATGATTTGCAGTAGAAATAGCAATGTAAACATGATGCTCTTTGAGACATGCTACTACCAACTGATACCCCACCTCAATTACCTTATTTTATAACAATAGAAATCTATTGTTCTTTTAGATGAGTGGTCAACCTACTTTGCCGAGGAGTGAAAGCAAGAGAGGGAGGCCAATGCTACTTCAATTATAACAAAAGAAATAACAATGGAAGCCTATTGTTCTTTTTACTACCTTATTTCAATTACTACAAAAGAAAAAAAAACAATGGAAACATAGAATTATAATTCGTCCTTTTAGATGCGTCACCCAACAAAGTCTATTACTTCAGAAGAAATAACAACGCAAACTTATTGCTCTTTTTACTACTTTATTTCCAATACTGCAAAAGAAATGACAATGTAAACCTATTGTTTTTTCAGACGCGTCACCCACTAAGTCTGCCGAGGAGGAAAGGCAAGAGAGACAGCCCATTGACACTTCAATTATAACAAAAGAAATAACAATAGGAACCTATTGTTCTTTTTGATACCTTATTTCCATTACTACAAAAGAAATAACAATGGAAACCTATTATTTTTTCAGACGCGTCACCCACTAAGTCTGCCGAGGAGGAAAGGCAAGAGAGAGAGGCCATCGACACTTCAATTAAAACAAAAGAAATAACAATAGGAACCTATTGTTCTTTTTGATACCTTATTTCAATTACTACAAAAGAAATAACAATGGAAACCTATTGTTTTTTCAGACGCGTCACCCACTAAGTCTGCTGAGGAGGAAAGGAAAGAAAGGAATGCCATTGACACTTCAATTATAACAAAAGAAAAAACAATAGGAACCTACTATTCTTTTTGATACCTCGTTTCAATTACTACAAAAGAAATAACAATGGAAACCTATTGTTTTTTAAGATGCGTCACCCACTAAGTCTGCTGAGGAGGAAAGGCAAGAGAGACAGGCCATTGACACTTCAATTATAACAAAAGAAATAACAATAGGAACCTATTGTTCTTTTTGATACCTTATTTCAATTACTACAAAAGAAATAACAATGGAAACCTATTGTTTTTTCAGACGCGTCACCTACTAAGTCTGCCGAGGAGGAAAGGCAAGAGAGAGAGGCCATCGACAGTATAGTTCCTGATATTCCCGAGAGCGAGGACGATTATCTAGACTTGAGTCTTGAGGACGAGGCAGCCTTCTTACAGAAATACGCAGAACTTGTGCAAATGATGCGATAAAAGAAGTCGTTATATTTCTCCATTTTAATCAGTTTGGCATCCTGTAAAACAGTATTTAAGTAAACTATTTCTGCCTCCTTACAGAAATACACGGAACTTGTGCAAATGCTGCGATAAAAGCAGCAGTTATATTTCTCCATTTGAATCCATTTGGCATACTGTAAAACAGGGAATATTTAAATAGACAATTTTAATCAATCTGGCGTGAAGAACAGGAGATATTTTAGATTATTTTAAAAAATCTGACGTATTTTAGAATGGAATATTTAAGATAACTATTTCTGCCTTCTGACAGAAATACACGGAACTTGTGCAAATGATGCAAAAAAAAACAATCGTTATAAGATCGTTATATTTCTCCACCTTCTCTCCTTCTCCAATAGGACAGTAGGAGTATCTTGGTTTTGGTTGAATAAATCCTGCATTTTGTAGAACGTGGAATATTTAAGTAAATTATTTGAATAAATTGTGCAAACTGTAGACCAGGGAATATTTAGATACACTGTTTGAATAAACCTTGCATACTGTAGGAAAGAAAACATTTGAAATAAATATTTGAATATATTTGGCATATTGTAGAACTTGGAATATCTGAATAATTTATTTGAATGAATGTGGTGTACTGTAGAGCAGAATATTTAAACACATTATTTACTTAAATCTTGCTTAGTGTAAAACACAATATTTGAATAAATCAGATATACTGTAGAACAAGGAAATTCCGGGTATATCATTTGAATTGTATTGTATGTTTATTGACTGTACGTTTGTACAAAATCATATCAAATACAAGTAATTTTCTCTATCAACATCAAAAATTAACATAGAGGAACTGAATATAAAGAAAAAATATATAATAGAGTCTGTTGTCATATACAACATCTGATCGACTAACAGGAAAAATACATCATCCTTTATTACTATTACTTAAGGAGTTGCGAAAGTGCTGCCTCCTGTCTGGAGGAGGATAACTGGCTTACTCTAGAACAGATTATTTAAATGCATTATTAGAATCAATTTGGCATACTGTAGAGCAGGGAATATCTGAATAGATTATTTGAATACATTTGTTAAGCTGTAGAACGGAAATTTAGAGTAGATTATTTGAATAAATCTGGCTTACTCTAGAACAGATTATTTAAATGAATTATTAGAATCATTTTGGCATACTGTAAAATGGAATATTAAAATAGACAATTTTAATCATTCTGGCGTGTAGAACAGGAGATATTTCAGGTTATTTGAATAAATCTGGCATAGAATGGACTATTTGAGTAATTTACTTCAACCAATATGGCATACAATAAAACAAGAATTGAAGAAATGTTTAAATAAATTATTGGAATAAATCTTGCTTACTCTATAACCAAGGATATTTTCGACTGAAACGACTATGCTGATATTTAATGAGTGGGGTCAGTTTGGTGAATCATCATCTGAGCTCCTTCTTGGATGTATTGTGTGGATGCATTATGCTAATTTTGGAAGAATTAAAAGAATTAAGGATATTTTTTAGTTGTCTTTTGATTTATATTTCCCCTCTTGACCTTCCCAATGCTGAGGCTGCTTTCGTCCAAAGCACAAGGATCGAAACCCTATCATGTTGGTATTCATTGGATAGCTCTCACTGAGTACTCTCATGTGATTACTCATGTGCCAGGCTTTCAGCCATTTAATTTTTTTTTACATCATTTAGTATTGGCCAAATTAGCATGTGCCAGTGTTTCAGTCAGTCATTTATTTGGTTTTTGCATCATTTGGTATTGGCCAAATTAGCGCCCTGCAGCAAAAGGGTTAAAGCTGACCTACCAATATAGATTCAAGGGTATATAAAGATTCCAGAGCGCCCCCTTATACCTAGCTGCCAGATTAGTTACAGGTTTGGCCTAAACAGTTATTTGTTTCCTGTAACCCTGCCCTAAAACGTTTTTACTCACAAAAATCCCTACCTTAAAGTTTTTCCAGCCCTAACAACTCCTAATTAACATAAAACATGCATGACAAATTGTTGCGTTGTCAGGCTTTGGACAAAAGTAGCCTCAGCATTGGAAGGGTTAATATGGCTCTATGGCTGCTCGACGTTTATTCTCCATTTCTTGGTTTATTTTGCGAACTTGCTCGCATTTCCATGCTAATGTATAGCCGGCCTCCTTTATAGAGACTAGAACTGGTTAGAAAAATCAGTGGGGTGATCAGCTTTTGCCTCCAGAGGTTAGTGAGATAGACCTATTTCTTCTTCAACTCACCAGTGGGTGCCATGTCACTGCACAAGTTTGCGGGTCCTACCAAGATATTACACCCTCAGTCTAAAATTTCACTTCTTTAATTGAGTCTTTTTGGTGCCATCTCCAGAGTTTAGTGAGATGGATATATCTCTTCTCCAACTGCCTAGTAGGTGCCCTGTCACTGCACAAATTTGCGTGTCCTACCAAGATATTTACACACTCAATCCAAAACATCAACGCCTCTAGCATTACTGTATTCTTCCGATTAAGCGCACATGCCCAAATAATCGCAGAGGGTCTATTTTTAACAAGGTGAGGGGGAATGGCCAACGCAACTGTCATGAAAAACTCGTAAAACTTCCCCCCAGAAGAAGTAAAAAAAGCGAAATCACATACTCTCCGATTAGCAATCATTGAGGTGTGCGGTAAGACGGAAGATTGCCAACACCCCTACTTCAGAAAATTTCCCAACCTCTACCTGCACCGCGCGCATGAATCGGAAGAATGCGGTAAGTCTTTCTGGACCCATCTATCATGTCAATGTTGTTACGTATCAAATTTCCCAACCTCTACCCGCACCATGCGCTTAATCAGAAGAATATGGTAAGTCTTTCTGGACCCATCTATCATGTCAATGTTGTTACATACCATTTAAGGTTGAGGAACCTGCCATCTGGGGTTTGGGTTGTGATGAGAAATATTTTATTCTCGTCACCAGGGCCAATGTCCTTGGCCTTGGGGTTGAGCAGATTGTCACTGTCTTTGAAATATGCCCTAGTGAAGGCTTTTTGGATGATGTCTGCTGGAGAGACGGCTTTCCAAAGGGAGTGGTGCATACCTGTCAACATTCAACAATCCAAATCTGGAGATTTCGGGCGGTTTACTATTGGGTCCTCTTTCGGTTTCGTATTGTTTAGTTCCAATTCTGGCCACTAGGGGCCAGGTTAGTACTTTTACTCAAGGAGTGGGCCTTTACAATTGTTAATCATGTACACATACGTTAATGGGATTTTATGTAGCAGATCACAATTTCCGCATGATGGTATACACACAGTTATCAAAAACACACATAGCTTTGGAACTGAAAATATCATCATCAACAACACTTACATTGTGTGATCTTTCAAGATCAAATACTTCTATTTTCAGCGTATTAAGGAATCATTGGCTCTTGGCTAGAAAATGAATTTATTTTTGAAGATGGGTGGATGATTTTTGAAAGTTGGCTAATCAGTAGCTAATCTGAAGACATTTTTCAGCCCTGTTCACATTATTCTGTATTGGCCACATTTGCCACCAGCAGCTTAAGTTCTAACCCTCACGCTGCTGATGGCTAATTTGGCCAACAGAAAATTATGCAGAAAACCTGAAAAATGGCTGAAACCCTGGCACATAGGTACTCATCAGAGTACTCCGCGAGAGCTATGCAATGAAAACCAACATGTCAGGGTGTAGATGGTTTTTCAGTTTTTTGCATCATTTTGCATTATCCCAAATTAGCCGAGAGCAGCATTATAAAGGTATAAAGGTATTCGGTTTATAGTCTTGTATCCACCGAAGTGCTCACACGACCTTCCTCCCCTAGCAGGCACTGTACATACAGAAACCATTTCAATCCCCCGAGGGAAATTCCAGAGCAACTGGCAGCATATAGTGCACACACTCTAAGCACTGCCTTATTTATGCTAGGTACCCATTTTGCAGCTGGGTAGACTGAAGCAATATGGAATAAACTGTTTTGCCCAAGAACGACCAAAGTGCCCGGAGTGGCCGGGAATCGAACCAGCGACCCTCTGATTATTAGTCCGACACCTAACCAACTGAGCTACTTTGTCCCCATATAAAGGTAGTAGTGTCCAGAGAATGAACTCAGGGATTTTCAATTCAAATTTGATACTGTCGACACAATGGATGAGGTAAATTTCAAAGATTTTAAATTCTTCCAATCCAAAATCCAGATGGCAGAAATGTCACCTATGAATATATACATATACATAGTCCATCGCATCCATAACGTTTTATGTAGACCTGATTTCTTTGTGCCCTTTAGATTATGTGATTGCGAGTAGCCAACATTTCCACTAGCTTAGCAGATATATATGGCAAAAATATCACTATTCTTGACAGATTTACTAGCCTCAGACTATCAGGCTCTTGTCCTTAACACATTAATGCTCGCAGCAGCCAAAACAGCCTGACAATTTAAATGAATTCTTGCAAGCAAAAGCATATTTGGATAAAATATTTGCAGGAAAAATGTTATTTAGAATATAACCCACAATATCGCTTTAAATATTTTTCAAAACCATTATCAATTCCAAAGTTATTATCAAAAGTATCACATATCCAGACGAAAATTTATACAGGAACTTTCAACCATTGATGAGTAAAGTCCGGGTACAATTCTTGTTATTTTTCTGATCAAACTCCATTTCAAGAAATCAAGTTTTTTAATATTTTCTTTCCATATTGCAGTGATTACGGAGTGTAGGGAGAAATGGAAAAGTACTGTAGAATAGGAAATTAATCCGAGGTGAAAATATACCGAATTTGACCAAATATGACCTTTCCGATTTTAACCTTACCGAACAGTCATTGTTACACATTAACACAGAGGGGGGGGGGGGGGGGGGGCAGATATTAGTCTGAATTTAATTATACCGAGATTTTCTAATTAGGTAAATTCGGATTAATTACATGCTTGGAATCACTTCCTATCCTACAGTATGTACGTCCCTGGTGTGTGACAGTCAAATATCGTAAAATGATTATTTCAATTTTCTTTTGCTGATTTGTTATGAAAACCACTAATTAACTAAATAAGATACACATGATGTGCTTTCAGTGTGTGTTTGTGTGGCTTGTTTTGCGCCTCGCTTTTCTAAACTTTTACCTCATAGTGAGCAAAAATAACGTGTACACGCTATCCTCATTACTACCACCACTACCACTACTACTACTACTACTACTACCACTACTTCTACTACTACTACTACTACTACTACTACTACTACTACTACTACTACTACTACTACTACTACTACTTCATGTGGTACTACTACTACTACTACTACTACTACTACTACTACTACTACTACTACTACTTCATGTACTACTACTTCTACTACTACTACTACTACTACTACTACTACTACTACTACTAAATGTACTACTACTACTACTACTACTACTACTACTACTACTACTACTACTACTACTATCAGAGCCCTTTACAACCCCACATGATTGTATAGCGGCCAGTCTAATCGCCTTATTGGGATCCAATGGAGACTGGAACTTGCAACCATTCACTTAAGTACGCAGCATACTACCCAATAGACGACCCAGATCCCTGTATAACATAGGTACACATTGGTAAGAGCGATGACTAGAACAAAAGTATGGTTTTTAAGCCTTTTATTGCTATATGACAGTAATAGTGCACACAATTTACACAGCGTGAAACAGCAATACAAGTAATCTAGGTTTATTAGAATTATCTCATTTTCTTTGAAATTTGGACGAAAAATATGTCCCTGTTTTAAATGATATTGG
>OZ012699.1:33828502-33911002 GCA_963942565.1 Maea johnstoni | reverse complement strand
ATCTGTGACGCCATAGAAGACACTCTCTCCACCACTTAGAACATTTTCTGAAAAAAAATACAATGATCTGTTTGAATTTACACTTACTTATAACATAATAAATGCTATACAACAGAAAAGTGGAGAGGTCCAGTCAGCATTGCCTAGTCCATAGTTTTCTTTCAGGAGAGAATTTTGCCCACTTTCAGTATAATATGAATTAAATAAATGGGAATTTTGTGAATGGCAGTGGTGCATTCCATTAAAAAGGTATTATGATCAGAGTATGGTTTTACTTTCTTTAAATGTTTGGTTAACTGGTAAAATAAATAGTAATTTTAAAGAGCCCAGATACGAAAAAGACCTATCAAGAAATAATAAACAAAATATGAAGGCTTGACCCCTAAATATTTATAACAATAAAAGTATTGATTAGTGTAAATTACTCGAATGTATTATTAAGGCGTAGACATGCCTTTAGCACAGACTTTTATAAACTCTCCGTTTAGATTGTTTTATTACCTGCACATTCCTCATTTGAAAAAAATATAAATGAAAGGCGTGCAAAACATACAGCCAAAATGGTAAACACTGAAAAGAATTACTTAAAAAGTGTCATAAAAACCTCCATCGATAGAAACGATTATCACATGCTACACATGCCGGTCTCATTTTTGCCGTCTTTACTTCACGTTCGAGCATGCACCATGGAATAAAGAAATCTTCTATAAACAAAGAAAGCTCACTGGTTTTCAAGAAAGTGCGTACGACTGTGAACTCCTCTTCTGTTTCGGGACAGAAAAGCATGGCTCCCCTTGCTTCACAATCAGCCTTGGCCTGCATCCAGTGCCGCTTAACGGAGGAGAGATGGTAACAGGAACCACTCCCAGGGAGCATGAAAAAATCATCTCCACCTGTAAGAGAAGCAATGATTAAGTCCAGGTAATTGGTATACAGGTCAACTCTGGGGAGTCATAGAGTGTACCTCTGCCTGGTTTCGAATCCCGGCCTGAGCATGTGGGAAAGTTGCCAGTGACTTGGGGTTAGGCGATGGTTTTCGCCGGGTACTCCGGTTTCCCTCCACTTCTTAAAACTGGGTAGTCACGAATTAGCCATATTTGGCATAAACGTGACGAAAAACAAAATTCCAATTCCAAATTCCAGTCATAGAGTGTGTATTTGTAAATAAAAAAGTATAATGAAAGTACAGTATTCTCAACTTTGAGAAAGATACAGGGCATAATAACTCTGACACTCACAATATAAGGTGATTGCAGTACCTATATATAATACCTTTCAAGATGCCTTACCAGTGCTTTAGTGGCAAAATTCAAAATGTGATTAGCAATTTCATTTTACCAAAGAAATGACAGTACTTTATTTGGATATTCACGGGACGATCATGCAAGTATTGTTTGTTGCTTTCATTCTTTCAATTTTCCCAGAAATATTGATTAGTATATACTCTCGTGGGGTAATGCAAATACGTCTGTGGTTATTGAATTATATTTTAACCTGCTATTAGTGTGTACATATAAAAATCAACCTTTAAAATATGTACTTCTTTTTATACCAGGAGGCAAAATCCATCGAAAAGGTGAAATACTATGTTTAAAGGCATTAACCTATGAAACAGATCTCAAATTGCATAATCTAGATTTTGAATAACTTAAGTGCAATGTTATACATAGATAACATACAATATGTTAGGTGATACTCACAGTTTATTTCACAGTTGCTTCCATAGTAGCCTCGACTACACGTACAGTTGTCTCTTCCAAAAGACTGGCGTGCAGGACCTACACAGCCAGGTGGCAACTGAAAAGTATCACGATTTGTTGGAGTCACACACACACACGAGCAATATATATATATATATATATATATATATATATATATATATATATATATATATATATATATATATATATATATATATATATATATATATATATATATATATATATATATATGTATATATATATATATATATATATATATATATATATATATATATATATATATATATATATATATATATATATATATATATATATATATATATTAATAAACAAATCAGTAAGAGGTATCACACTCTTTCAAATTTGTGGTCTGCTTGAATTTTATGATGATTTCTTTTGGGAATCTTTGTCAAAAATGATAAAGAAAAATTGACTGTTTCAAGTTCAAGATTGCATATTTTTAAAACAAAGTCAAAATTGCAAAAAAATAATTTCGATTTATTACTCTTAGTGAGAAGTTAATAACTGAAAATTATGCTGTTGCCATTCTGTTTCCAAATACTCAGCTCCTGTCGACAATTTGCCAATAGCTTGGAAAGCCATGCTAGATGAAAGCCAAATCTGTTTCTTTTTGGCTTTAACATTTTTTTTAAATAAGTACTATGCTCTGACCAGCATGATTAGGAGGGTCAAGGATGGGAAAGGCAATGTTTATATATTTTCTGACACAGAGGATAGGTGTTGGATTGATAGAGACGAGGTTGCTTCAGTCCTGACCACCCTACTGATATTAAATTTGAACACGTACACCATCTCAGATAATTAAATATTTTGACAATGTATACGGGAATGAGACATTAAACCTAGGGCTTAAGTGAGTCAAATTTGAGAGTATATTTGTATGGGATGTTCTTTTACAATTGACATATGTTATTGATAGATGATTGCTATTTCTGATAAACAAATCTTTCTAGCCAGTGTGTTATCATGAGTAGTGACTATTGTTTTTAGTCTTTAGATCTTCCTTATGTAGTTGGGTCACTGTATCTATTTGATTTTAATCTTTTGATATAATTGAATAGCTTTTAAGTTATCCAAGGTGTAAATCCCTTAAGTAATAAATCTGATTTTTTAATCTTACTGTCAGGGTAGCATGAGTTCATGTAAGTACAGAGAGTAAACTCAATCAGCATGTGGTATATCTCGAATGTCGAATAATTATTGAGCGTAAAGAATTTGCACATCAACTGGAATGTAATGGTAAATTATGTAAAGGTATGGTGCTGACATTTACACGTTTACTGTGTCATGAAATATATTGCAGGAATCTGATATGAAAGGGAAGGTGGAATAACATCACATGCTTAGTCATTGAGCAAGTTAGAACTTAGTAACATATATACCCTCGCACTTCTCACTTAAATGTTATTTCTTAATATTACAATGTAATATTTCAACTATGCAAGATGTCTCTGGAAATCATGTACCTATCTGTTGAGAGAGTTGTAATAAATTATTTACTCAGAGCAAGTGGACTTTGTTGAAAATAAAAAAGAAATATATATATATATATATATATATATATATATATATATATATATATATATATATATATATATATATATATATATATATATATATATATATGTATATATATATATATATATATATATGTATATGTATATATATATATATATATATATATATATATATATATATATATATATATATATATATATTGTTTTTCATGTGTAACATGTTCCGAAATCATCTAAAAATGCTCCCTAGACTCCTACATAAGTATTTCATGCAGGGTAAAATGTTTTGCAACATAGTAAATCTTTGGTCTATCTAAGTTCTGGAATTTAATCTGATGGCAAGTATGATTGATGTTATATTGATTTGAGGTAGTGGACAAAAATGTCGTATCCGACACAACAACCTTTTTCAGAATCGTCTCACAAAACAGCCAAATAATTTATTTAAGAAAATTGTTCATGGCTTTTGTTCCAAACCTTTTTGAAATGATACCAAGTCATGTTTTATAGTGGAACACCGATTAACGGAACAGAGATTGTGGTATTTGTTCAGAGTTTGGAAAACTTGCGTCGAAAGCTCGTTGTATCCGATACAATCTAATTTTCCTCTAAAATGGCATTTTTTGTGTGAAAAAATGATGAAACAATAGCATATGTTAGATAATTCCTTTGTATACATTATTATTAAGTTAAATCATTAATACACCAGTTTTTCTCTAGAAATATGAATTATAAGTGTGTAAATGCCGTATCTGATACAGTGGACGCTACCACCGAATGATCCTATAGTCACTTACCGTGGTTAAGTAATACTCCTCTACTATACTTCATGCAATTTAAGGTGAAACGGTGTAAAGGTGGTTTTACAGTTGTGATTGATATCATGCACATCAATCATGAATGAGGGTGTGAAGTTGGACATTTTCTTTCAAGTTTCTTAGACAAAAGATTCTGTCTTCATTTTCTAACTTATTATGAGTCTTATGGAAACATTTTGACATTTTTCATTACCGGCTAATGACCATATTCAGGAAATTGACGAAATATACCCCTTTATAGTATAGGGCTTTTATACTATGACTTACTATGGTAATTATGGGTTAGGAGTGAGTAGTATAGTACTTATGAATTTTACCATCTTTTCCCATTATTAATATATGTGTATTAGATGTTTGCTTTGAGTAAGTTTAAGTTATGCAGAGGATCATGAAAAATTCTCTTTCTTATTCCTTATTCATATTTCTTATTCCCTATTCTTAATTCTAATCTCTTATTACAATATATCTTTAAAGGCACATCTTAGATACCGTTTAGGCCAGTGAAAATGGTATACAAAAAGATAATGGTTGTTTTTCTTCATAAATTGGAAGGGGTTGCAAATGCGAAAGCCATATTAATACAGAGCAGTTGGCAACAGCAAATTCATAATAAACCTACACGGTGAGAATTAGTGTTCCACATACGAGTGGCATTGCAAAACATCCAACAGATACCTGTCCCTGCGTTATTGTTATCTGTGTTTCATCGCTCTTTCAGCACTTAATCCTACGCTCTTATTAATTTCTAGATTGAACATCTAATAGACTTGTAATTTGTAGGCTGTTCTATTGTGAATGCCAGCACATGCGCACACCTGTTGTACATTGGTTATTGTTTATCAGTTGAACCAGAAAGTTTCAAATCATAATTTTGGATTGAGGGTTTAATATTTTGGTAGGACACGCAAATTATTGCGGTGACAGGGCGCCCACGCCAGCAAGTCAGTTGGAGAAGAAATATGTCTATCTCAATTAACTCTAGAGACGCTATACGTTAGGTTGTACCTGCGATCAAACTTGCAAAATAAACAAAGAACTGGCGCAAAAGCATCAAAATCCGATGGTTGATGCAAGGCATACTGAGTGTCCAGCTGGGTCGTTAATAATTTATTATATGAGGATAAAGAAATAGTGTTCCTGAGAACTCATTTTGGTATCGATAAAGAACAAATTTCTAGTTTGGAACATTTGAAAGTGAAACGAATAAAGTAGTATGGTGTGTCCTATGGCAACTGCATAGAATGAGTTCTCAACACATGTCAGCTTAGACCCAACTCGGGCCCCTGCCTCTTACTTCTTACGTCTTCAGCCAATTGGAAGCATTAAATCCCAGGTTTTCTAGCTGATTACTTTTCTTTGTGTCTTTTGCTTACAAAATACATGAGTGCGGATAATACAGGCGCACGTTATTTATATGAGTGAATAACTCCATCCGAAATGAAATATAGATGGAATCCTGATTAAGGTTAAGTATTATCTTTATAGGCAATGATTCTTTTCAGGATGTTACCAATATTTCAGGCCAAATCGATACGAATGATTTGTTATTTGAATTTTTGTTTTTTGTAAGATACATCCTTTTTTAAGAAAGTTCTCTTCTGTATTTTGTCATGTAATATGCACTCAGGGGCTTTCCCCTAATTAATCAGCAGAAAAAATGCAGTAACTTCGTCAGCCTAAGATACTGAATATGGTGGCTGGTAAATTTAGGAGTGAGAGATCAAAATCAAACGATCATGGATACTGCATTTTGCAAATAAATAGTCCAGCTTCACTAAAGAAGTAGAGTCAAGGAGCATACCTTACCAATTCGTAACATATGGCATTAGCCTATGTCGTAAGCAGAGTGCAGTTTTTTTTCCACACCAGTAGATAACTGACAATTTCTGATGCCAAAATCGTAAGTAAAGGAATTGCTCTTCCGGATACTTAGAACTTTTAAAACCGTTGCACTTACTAGTACTTCTTAATCAGTATGATTATCAAAGAAAACGAAATATCTGTGCTTATTTTGTTGAGTTATCTGTGTTCATGGAGTGTTTATGAGTAAAATCAGGCTTGAAATAATGTAATATGGTGCGTATTCTCAAAAGGTGTATCCAAAATATAATATACCTGAGAAGTTTTGTGATGAGGTATTAATCATCAAAAAGTACCCTACATGCTGGGTGCAAGACGTCATAGGTAAGCCAAATTTACAAAAGGGATTTCAAACTGAGCTTCAATCCACAATTTACAAACAACGTTGCAAATGTTGAGGTCAAAATGTAGAATAGGGTAAATCTATTTTTTGAACTTCATCTTCGAATTTCATGATCATTTTTTTTGGAACTTTCGTCAGAATGATAAAAAGATAAAATATACGCTGTTTTACATAGATTGCATAACTTTGACACAAAGCCAAAATTGGAAAATGTGAACATTACTTCCCTCAGTAATATTCCTTTGAGCAAAATCCTTTTCGTTTGATACCAAAATGCGTGTTTGAAGCGTCAATGTTTTAGTGAAATTTGTGAAAGAAAAACGAGAAACATATCTCCCCTGCTTGTGTACTAACCCTGCTCAGCAATAGTTCTGATAGTCATAGTTGATCTTATTTCATGTATGAGGAAAATGATTCATGCTTTATCATTTCTAAAAAATCCAAAAATTCCCAATAGTCAAAAAATAACCATAGAATAAACCTAAATCGCTGAAATGCGAATAAATAAAAAATACCACAGTACTAGGTACAAATTATTTGTATTTTTCCTCGCGTAATTCGGATTATTAAATGCACTATTAGCAATTGGCTGGTCATGGTTTAGCCTTAGTATTACATAAACATGGGAATAGGTAAAATACCAATTAACCGCTACGCCAGAGGCCGACAGAATGACATCATGTTTATAAATGTTTTTAAGTGAACAAGTCCTGCGGGGAGTCTGCTGGCAGTCAGATTGCTTTCAGAGGATAGAGATGCATTGAATGGTAATTATGAAATATATAAATGTCACGGATTCTTTAGTGGCAGGACAACACTAGAAAAGATGCAAAACCATTTTTTTTTTCTAATCATTGGTTAGTGTGGTTTAACAAACAGCGATGGTATCTGAACCCATTCACTTCCTCTGAGGTTACTTTGTTCTACTATGGACATATTAAAGCTTTCACCATAGATATCAAAAGGTCCTATCATCCAGGTAAATATATAATCTCTCTAAAAAGGTTCACTTTGGGCTAATTTCTAATGGTGGACATTTTAGCTTTTAGCTTATTCCACAACAATTGACATCCAAAGCCATTGTTAATTAAACGAATGCATACAGAACACTTGAGGTATAAAAAGTTGTTTTACTGAACTGGGCCCATGTTACTTTGCATTTAAACAGTTAAACACCAACTCAGTAACCTGAATACATTTTCACACTAGTTGCCACGGCAATTGGCGGCCATATTGGAGTTCAATATGGCCGCTACTGAAAGCTATATTTCTGCATATTTAATACAGATCAGCTACAACCTGATATTGGTGTCTACACGTATTTTGATTGGGAAAAGAATCCAATTACGAAACAGAAGTTATCATCAGGGGTTATCTAAATCTGATTTTGACATGGTCACCAAGTTGCAGTATTCTTAAATTAACCTAACTGCACAAATTCCGACATCTAAAGCTATCGTTAATGCAACAAACGCGTGAATGTGATATGTCGTTCTACATTATTAGCAATCATGTCAACTGGTAGTGGAACAGTTAAGGGATGAAAAGGTGCAATCTAACAAAGACAAAATGTTAATACATTTATAATTTGGTTATTTTCTTTGAAGAGTTAGTTTTACCTTAACGATTTTAACCTTGAAGGTTAGTTTTTGGTAAAAGTGTTCGATATGGACTACATGTATCATTTGAAATAACTACCACAACCATTATCGTCTGGAGGAAGATATATTCTATTTCTACATCACCACCCAGCTGCAATACACACAAGTAATCTATAGTATTATCATTACCCATTTTGTTGACAATTTTGGGGAAAAGTGATTTAACCACCAGTTTACAAATGTCAATAAAAACATTAAAAAACCTTAAGCCAATGGTGATGGTTAGTGGTTCGTATCAAAATGCTTGGCTGGAGTAAAGATATTATATAATATACCCAACACATGGATGATTCTATATCATTGTGAAGCATAGGTCTAAATGGCCTTTAGATATATAAAAAAGGATTTTCACTATTTTGTTGAGCTGTGATGGCAGAAGTCGAAGGAATGGTTACTGAAGAATAGCAATGTGTCTATCCGCTCTGAGTATATACCAAATGGCATAAAGCTATTGAACTTTACCCTATGAACAGGTTCGCAATTAGAGTACATGCAAAATGATTAAGCAACGTAATCTGCTACCCCCTTATGCAATATAGAACGATTTATATCAGTTTATAATGCAACAGAGACACCAGAAGAAAAGGTCAAACTATGAGCAATCATTGTTTTGTAGATAAAGTAAGCAGATCAGGAGATGACACATACATATACACACCAGGGCCCGATATTATAAAGGAAGGTTAAATATAGCAAGGAATAGCCGGCCAGCAGGTTTGTTCACTCACTGGTGAAGGTTACAGGAAAATGGGTTGCATGAAAGGTAGGGGAACAATACCCAAGGCAACTACTCCACGCTACTCCACGACTGGTTTGGCAGGGTGCAGTGAGGCGGGTCGCTTATTTTTAGCCACATGCAGGGCCTCAATCTAGCCTAGCTACTAGGCTTTTCTCTCTTTTATTTTCTCATGTAGATATCAATGCTCACACCTACATTGCACCTGTAGCCTACTGTTGGCCATATATCAAATTAGAACAAGTAATGACATCCAGATATGGCCCCTGGTGGTGAGCGGAGAAACTAACCACTATTAATCCTCTATTAACCTGCCCTGCAGTTTAGAACTCTGATCTACTTATGGTAACTTCACAATAAAAAATATATTTACGTGGGTCTGGGAAAGAAAATTAAAAAGAAATGTTCCCGACCATGCTAGAGGGAGGGTAATTAAAACTTTATTAATCCTCCCTCTACAGATGGAAGGTAAATATATTTCAAGCAATGGCTGGTTGCTTAGCTCATTTTTCTTGCAAAGGGAACCTATCAATTTGTAAGAGTCCGATAAAGACCACGTGTGTGTCCTTTCATATGTCATAGAATATCATTTTTACAAAAGATAAAAACCCTATCAATGATGGAAACATATGTTTATTTATATGTATATATATTAGTATCCAACATCTATCTACCTGTCTGTCTGTTTGTATTTCTATCTACCTATCTGTGAGTTAACATTCACACACATTCATACATACGTAAATACACACACATACATACATACATACATACATACATACATACATACATACATACATACATACATATATATATATATATATATATATATATATATATATATATATATATATATATATATATATATATATATATATATATATATATATATATATATATATATGTTTATACATATAATCATATATATCATATATAATTATACATATAATCATATATCATTACCAGTATCATTTTATTATATAATCATTATTATTATTATCATTATATATAAGATATATGAATAGGGAGATAGATAGACAGACAGAGAGGTAGATAGGTGTTACGTGTTAGATATTGACATATTAACATATAAATAAATGTGTGTTTCTATTATTGATAGGGTCGTCTTACTTTTTGTACTAAGGATATTCTATCACATACCGAAGGACATGCACATGGTCTTTGTTGCGACTCTCGCACATTGAATGGTTCCCTTTGCCAGAAAAATGTGCCAAGCAACCAATCATTGCTGGAAATATGCTTACCATCCTTCTGTGAGAGGGAGGGTAAATTAATATTCCCTCCTCCCTGTAGAGTGGTCAGGAAAAAATAAAGTTTTAATTTCTCTTCCCACCCCCCCCCCCCCCACCCACTCACGCTGTAAGCTCCAAAATGTCTATAAATTTCAACCTGCAAAAGGGATATTTGAATGGCAAAGACAGCTATCACCTACACATACTTAAATTTCTTTATAGTCTCTGTTTTGGGGATTAAATGGATACAAATATTGATTATTTATAAATGAACACATTCAGGCATATTATTCCAATAAGAGGGTACCTCTATTTCATGATAATCTGAGCTACACATATATACTTAATGAGATATCATTTATTGATAACAAACATGCCCCTTGTTATCACAGATGTTGGGGACCAGTTTGGTATGCATACCAAAATAAAACATTCCTATGATTTAAGTATCAATAATTGTATGATATCTCTCACATATGTAGGTTGAAACAGCTGTTTTATGGTGAGCGAGACGCTAAACTACCCACTAAACCTACCCCTTGGTAGGTTTAGCGAAAGCGGCTGATTTGGGCGCATTTACCCCACCGTTTAGGCTAACCCACCTCCTTGCACTCTGTCCTCTATACCTGGGTTAACGCTCCCCCACTGTTTTGCTTGCACTGCCGTTATGCACCTCAATAGTGGGTTAAATAGAAGTTATTCCATGGGTTAGCTTAAACCACTGCTAAACCACCTTTATAATATCGGGCCCAGAAGTATAGTGTAAAGGCATTTTCATAAATCTGATCTATGAAAAAGCTTCGTACAAACTGTTATGCACAACAGTCACAGAATTGATAGCAACATTGCATTGATCACGGGTGTTCCTTTGATCAATATCAACATTTGAATAAGTAAGTGTTGGCTAAGGGATATTCATTAATGAAAAATGCCATTTTGGAAGATTAGTGTTCAGAACCAAAGGTTTACAAATACAACAGACAAAATGAAAATAAAAACATTTATCTAGGTATGCACTTTTAATTTGAACCGCTCTTTATAACAAAAAAGGAACATACTCTCTTTCGCATCTATATGTATATTAAAATATTGTGGCATTGATTACCGCCTGTGAGGAAATGCTTTAATTCCTGTTTGAAAGTATGGTCAGAATTCCCGATATTGTTTCCCGTCATGTCTATAAATTCACTTACATTTTAATCAGGGGTGGGAAATTTTGCAATAAGACACAGTTTGCGTGTTTGTATTGACTTGTAAAGCAAATGCTGCCGAAATATATCACGTCCTTATTCTGATATCTAAAATACTCCCATGACAATAGCATGTAACAACACACATATACAAGGAGTTAGCCTCCGATATTTATCTAGTGTGATAATCTAAGATATGATTTGATTTGAGGGAATATAGCTTTTTCAGCAGGAATGGCGTACCACAGTTACAACATTGTATTTCTGGTAGCCATACAGTGATATTGATACAATACATTTTGGTATGAATGTAGGCAACTACTTGCTGCTACCATTTCATCAAATCAACCAGAAGATTGATATGCTTCAGCTGCATCAGTAATACCAAAATGTCAGCTTATAATTTATGCTTGTGTAAATGAAGACGATCAATTCATCAACACAGGAAGCGTAGCAACAGCAAAGTGGCGTAGCATACCTCTTCTAGTTATGGAGGTAGCATCAGTTTAAACTGCTAAAACATGCTGGATAGTTGCAGCTATGCTCGCTATTTCTGCAATCATTGTATCTCTCAAGAGGCAGCCACACACACACTCACACACACACAAGCACACACACATATATATATATATATATATATATATATATATATATATATATATATATATATATATATATATATATATATATATATATATATATATATATATATATATATATATATATATATATATATATATATATATATATATATATATATATATATATATATATATATATATATATATATATATATATATATATATATATATATATATATATATATATATATATAAATATATATAAATATATATAAATATATATATATATATATATATATATATATATATATGTATATATATATATATATATATATATATATATATATATATATATAGATATATATATATATATATATGTTAGTGGGTTTTAGTGAATCTATATACTATTTAACAAATTACAGTAGTTTGAAAGTCCAATGATATGATGAAAGTTTAAAGGAGGAGCACCTACATTAACAGGTATTTACACAAAGTTATTTTTTGTAGATGCTCATATAGTAATTGATCATCTTTTGTGAGTTACAGCAAGGAATCATCTTGCTGCTACCAATGCATACAATCAAAGAAGCTTTACCTTCACAAGTTCTTCCTCTATTGTCAAAATGCCAGTTAAATTCTATGTTTCAAATAAAAATAATTACTTCATCATCTGTGTGAGGGGTGCCCCAGCAATGTGACACCTAACTCCTTTGATTAGGGAGAGGGTAACCCAGTTTGGACTCTTGAAACATACCGGACAGATACAGATAGAGCTTTGTTCACTATCTTTGCAATCAGTCTTTCATTTTCCTTAAGAATTAAGAGTGTATGCGTTTCACATCTGAGTTAATATGAGCACCCTTTGATACAAGTGAATTGAGCACAAACTGTTATGAATAACACGACAGCAGCACAAACCTATACATGTACATATATATACATATAAATATATATATATATATATATATATATATATATATATATATATATATATATATATATATATATATATATATATATATATATATGTATATATATATATGTATATATATATATATATATATATATATATATATATATATATATATATATATATATATATATATATATATATATTAGGAGAGAGAGAGAGAGAGAGAGAGAGAGAGAGAGAGAGAGAGAGAGAGAGAGAGAGAGAGAGAGAGAGAGGATGAAACCATCATGTATTTGATTTTGGATGCACAAATATAGTAGTATTACACTATGACCTTTTGTCTGAGTTTAGGCAAACAATTGTTTTGCAGTCACCATTGTACACAGTGAAACAGAAGCTTGACAACATACTATAGAGGTATAGACAGAGCTATGTTCTCTACCTTAACAATATACTGAACAAACTAATGCAGCAATGTTACCTTGTTTTGCAATCATTCTTCAAAACATTATCTTTGCAATCTAGAGTAGAAACATTTCACACAAAAAATAGTGTTGGGATCCCTTTTAAGCAAGTCACCTGTGAATCGAACTGACATGAGTAACATAAAACTGGTATAAGCAATCAGTATATTCGCAGAATGAGAGAAGAGAATCTTCATGGAGTAATTGCCTGCAAATTCTTATATAGTTATAATAAAGTACCGTTTTTGTCTAAAAGAAAGAAAGCATTTATCTTGCTGCTACCATTGTATTAGATACATCAGAGTCCAGATCTTCATCACATGCTTTGCTGTTACTAAAATGTCAATCAAATCATTCATGTCTTAAAATATGGGTATATTCCTTATACTTTACCACACAAAGTAATTGATTCTGGCTTCTTATAGAGAAATATCACTTGATCACCTTTGTGTCTTAGTTTCAGCAAGCACTTGCCTTGCTATAACCACTGCATTTCACTAAACAACAGAAGTTCAATCTGTGTCAGTTGCTCCCCCCTTGCCAAAATGTCAGATGAACATTTTATGTCTCCAAATAAAAGTAATAAATTCATCATCTTTGTGAGCAGAGCCCCAGCAAATTTGATGCATAAATCCTCAAATTAAGGAGATAGCTATCCAGTCTCTCACTACGTACTGGACTTGCCATTCTCTATTTTAGTAATCATTCTTTCAAAAAATTTGCTCATATAGTGGTATTACATAATTACCGTTTTGTCTTAGTTTAAGCAAGCAATTGTCTTGCTGTCACCATCTTATCATACCTAACATAGGCTTGGTCTGCATAAGGTGCTTCCCAATTGCTGAATTGACAGTTAAAGCTATTATGTCTCTAAATGAAAGTAAAAGATTCATCATCTTTGCGAGTCCCAAAAGAGAAAGCAACCAGTCCTAACTTTCACAACTAACTTAAAGTAACTCTTTCACAATGTTTTGATTTCCCTTTGGTACAAGTAAACAGGAAATAAAGCTGATTGGGTAACATATCACTTGTGTGTGTGTGAGAGAGAGAGAGAGAGAGAGAGAGAGAGAGAGAGAGAGAGAGAGAGAGAGGTCCCCATGGATTAGCTGATTGTGGATGCTTGAATAGTAGTAGCATCACACAGTAACCTTTTCGTCTCAGTTTCAGCAAACACCTGTCTTGCTGTTGCCATTATATTAAATCAAACTAAGGCTTGATCTCCATCAGTTGCTTCCCCGTATAGCCAAAATGGCAGTTACACTGTTCGTCCCCAGATCAAAGTAATCAATTAATCATCTGTGTCGGTTTAGCTCCAGCAAAGTGACACATAACTCCGCAGGGAGAGAATAAGCCAGCTCGAAGTATCACAGCAACATACTGGACGGAGATAGGTAGAGCTTTTGTCACTACTTTTGCAATCAATCCTTGTTTATCAGTTGAAATCAGAGTTTAAGCATTTCACACAAGGTGTAATATGAGCTACCTTTTATACTAATAAATTTGAATATCGAAATGATATGGGTAACATAGCACTGGTATATGCTTTCATACATAGAGAGAGAGGGGTCCCCATGGAGAATTAGATTGAGGAGGCTCATCTAGTAGCATTACATGATGACGTTTTGTCTGAGTTAAACAAACACTTGTTTTGCAGCCATCATTGTATATTAGGATTGTATATTATCTGCATGAGTTGCCATGGCCATCCTAAAATGGCAAGTAAACCATTTATGACTTAAAATGAAAGTAATCAAGACATAATCTGTGTGAGCAGGGGCCCAGCTAATTGATAAACAACAGTTGTTAGAGTGCATCATTAAAACATACTGATATGCTCTCTGCCTTTGCAATCAATCTGTCTTTTTAGCAATTTACATTATAAGCATTTCAAAACAGAATTATATTTGGATAACTTTCTTACAGTACAACTGGGTATCAAACTGATATAGGTAATATGCATTTGCACAGAGGGAGAGAGAGGGGTCCCATGGAGTAATTGATTGTAAAAATCTCTATTTTGGTTTTTTTCCCGAATGTGTACTCTTTCTCTGGAGACAATTGGCAATATGGGCAGTATGGTACTCAAAATTTTATCAAAATGGTCAGATATATACAATTTTGATATTGCTGAAAATGCTTCAAGAACTGCAAAAATATGTGACTAAACTATTGTGTTTTAAGGTTTGTTTTTGCAGAAGTTGGAAGCAATATTTTCAAATGCAAATGAGTGGTCAAAATACTGACACATTAGCATGTTAGGCAAGATATTTAAAATCAGCACCTGTAAAATGTCTTACTTATGTTGCCTACTATCTCATGACACAAAATGCCTCAAAAAATCTTTTATTTTTCAGGAAATGGAACCAGCCTTGTAGTGTAAAAGGAAGTTCCATATAATCATGCATTCAGCTAATCTGTGTTTATTTCGCAGGAAAGAAATTGCATGTAATTTAGGAATAAGTAGGGGTGGTTTTCTACGCAAGTGACCCCCAAAATTCAGAAGTGTGCAAAAGGTTTTTGAAAATGTCTTTAAGTATGACATGACAGTGCCATTATGTATGACATAAAAGTAAAGGTGTTCAGTTTATCGTCTTGTATCCACCAAAGAAAGTGGCCACACGACCTTCCTTCCCTAGCCATATATGTATAGTTCTTTTTAATCTGAAAGGCATTTTTATTGGTTCGTGACATAAAGTAAGAGAAAAAACTGCACCATGTCTATAGACGGTTTTAGATGCTTCATATGCGACTATAGAATATAGTATATAGTATAGAGAGTATATTGTATATGTCAAAATCACCTTAGGCTATCATTCACAGTTAAATTTATTATCTTTCTCCTTTCCCTCAGTGGGGTTATTATTGTGACACTATGTCTAATTATAGAGGTGTGAGGAGGCAACAGCCATTGCCTGGCACCAAACGGTATGGTAATATTTTCCTTCTTACGTACATAGTATTGGTAACGGTTGACTCTTCATAAATGCCAGCAAGTATCATTGTTCTGAAAGGTAAGGTACAGTATGGATTCGATTCAAGTGCGAGCACACATAGGATGAGTTGTGTACACAATCCACTCTTCACTCCATATGATTTAGCTTGAAATCCATAACGAGACTGAGAGACATTAATTTGTGTTACTGATACCTATAATCTCTACAATGAGCTACCACTCTTTACAAACTTTAATATTTATTTTATTCATTTCTCAGAGAACTCCATCACTGGTATATGAATGGCTTATGGGTTCCTGAAATCTGCAAAGATCAGATGCTTATTGAATTTTGTTGTAGAGCCATCTGTAGTACGTAGTAGAGAATGACTACTAACAGGGTAAGGATAGGTCAAAGACTTGTACTAATTTACCAGGTAGTCCAAGGGCTGCTTACCGTCTTAACCAGGATAAACTGACCCAAGCTTTTGTATACTTTTGGAAAACTGATTTTCATCTAGACTGTAGAAATGCAGTTTGTGAAGTTTTCACGATACGTATACTTAACTATACTATGCATACAGACCGCCTTTTATACCAAACAACAATCAACCCCTATAAGAAATTTGCCTGGTCTGAGGGAGCACCATAGCCTGCTGTTCAGATTTTACTTTATTTTCATTTGTATCGCATACTCATCCTATGTAAAATAGACGGTGCGATTATCATATTGAGAGAAAGGCTAGTTCAAGTTAGAGAAATATCTCTGATCTGTTGACTGCCAAAGTTAATCACTGAGTTCTGAGTTAATTAACTTTGATGAACATCAATTCAAAGGTGTTTCTCTATGACTCAAGCATACTGCAAACACTATACTAGAGGGCAAGTACATGGGTACACTCGTTAACAATAGTTTTAGATGTCGGAAATTGTGTAGTTACGTCAATTTAGAATACTGCAACTTAGTAACGATGTCAGATTCAGATGTAGATGACCCCTGATCATAACTACTGTTTCAGAATTGGACTATTTACCTAAACCTACTTGTAGACATCAAAATCATGTTTCTAGCGGATCTGGATGCAGAAATATATAGGCTTCAGTAGCGGCCATTTTGAATTCCAATGTGGCCGTCAGTTGCCATGGCAACTAGTGTGAAAATGTATTCAGGTTACTAAGTTGGTGTTTAACTGTGTCAATGCAAAGTAACACGGGCCCAGTTCAGTAAAACATCTTTATCCCATGAGTGTTCTGCATACATTTGTTTCATTTACAACGGCTTTGGATGTCAAATTGTGTTGAAATAAGCTTAATTCTAAGTACAGCAGCAGGGTCACCATCTTGAAATCAAATTAAATGACATCTAATGACATCAGCTTTTTCAGAATTAGGTTCTACACCCGAGAAAATCTGCTTGTAGAAATTAAGATCGGGATTCTAGCTAAGCTAGATGCTTAAATATGAAGAAATATAGGTTTTGGTAGTGGCCTGTTTGAAGTCCAATATGGCCGCCAGTTGCCATGGCAACCATCGCGAAAATGTATTCAGCTTACTAAGTCAGTGATAATCTGTGTCAATGCAAAGTAACATGGGCCCAGTGTCAGTATAAACATATTCATTCCCTCAAGTGTTTCACTAACTTGACCGTTGCAACTATAACATGTCTGAATAGGGCTGAAAATATTCGATATTTTACTTAAAGGGGTTCTAGGATCATAATACAAAAGCGGAACTTTCATTAAACTCCAACCAAGTTTGTGATAGAATAGACGTCTGGGCCTCTGTGCCTTATTGTGGCATGAACATGCAAATAAGTAGAGTACTGCATTACCGCTACGTCCGAGGTTTCACAGGGCCGGCATGTTATGTTGTTTTTTTCAGTGTCTACAAGCCCTACAGAGAGGACGCTGGCACTTAAATTGCAATCAGAGGATATTGTTGCATTGAAAGGAAAATATGAAATTCAATGTCACCGATTCTTCAGTGCTAGAACTACTTCCATCAATAACAGACATGTTAATGCTTCATTGATGTCGAGTCAAGTACCTATACCTATGGAATCAGCTGTTGTCATCCCTCTGTTAAAAAAGCTACCTTAGACCCTGAGATACTACAATAAACTACCACCCTGTAAGTGTTAGTAACCTTTCTTTTGTATCAGAGGTAGTAGCTCAAACTTTCAAAGGTTCAAGTGCCACGCCTTTGGAATGATCTTCGACCTCACACTTAATAATTCAAGAAGTTTGGCAAACAGATATACCTTTTATAAACAAAATATTAAACCAGCTATAATGAATAGATGTGAAGCGGTGTCCGTTTATGATATCACTAAAAATTAATTCTCATCATTTCTACTCAAAGCTATTTTCATTTAATAACGTCCATGTTTTCGAAGTTAAAGTATGATTTAGCGTATTTCATTTGCTATCGTCCTAGTTTCATTCATCCTCGTGAAATATATTCTCCATGAATTTTGGTCATTCTGTATCATTTACCTACTTGGTCATAACTTTTTTAAGCTAAGAGTAATCTCTAAGGTACATGTAGGGTAGTTATTTGATTGAATAAAAGTGTTCAACTATAACTTTATCAACATCGTATGTAGTTTAGAATATATGTATTGAAAGAAAGATTCTTCACATGGAGAGTAAGAGCAGAGCCTTCAGATCCCAAGAGGACCAAGGGATATTTCAGACGCAGGATATCCATAGACAGATCCACACATTACCCTTCTTTTATAAGGCTAGTAGTGTCCCCACCAGCTTAGGGTTCCCTGGAAGATGCCAAATCCTATTGCACAACAGAAGGTGTGCCCCTTGCGGGGTGTAAACTGAGGAGTGAGGAATCGAATTCAAAGCCAGGTATACAATGACATATGTTTTCATTTCTTTTCTTTGCTTTATCTAACAATAGCACAAAGATCATGGAGACTGCATTCTGAGAATAAATAGCTCAGCTTCACTTAAAAAAAGTAGAGTCAAGGAACATAACTTACCGCCTCGTAATAGATGGCATTAGCCTCTGTTGTAAGCAGACTGCAGTTCTTTTCCACACCAGAAGATAACTCACAATGTCTGTTGCCAAAATTATAAGTAAAGGAATTACAAGCAACATTGGCCAAACAAAGGCCAATGCATGCAAGGTCAGACCTCGCCGTTTTAGCGCTTCCCAGAATGTTCTGTCTGTACGCTTTGTTTGGTCCACAGGGGGATTCGAATAACAAATTAGCCACAGCAAATTCGCAGAAAACCACCAGAGTAAGTACTAGAGTTCCATATGCAAGAGGTATGGACACGACGCCCAAGGACATCCGTCTTGACTTCATAGTTCACGGCTTTTTAAGTTATGAGCGTCTCTCACTTTAACGAGTTAGGGTATATTTCTCTTCATAATATCTCAATCCAGAGGAGTATGCACCTATATAACCCAGTTCGAAATCAGTCCGTGAGTGTTTGCTCTCTGTTTGAACTAGGTGTGGTTACTCTGGTTACTGTAATTTGCTCAACAAATGTATGAGCATGCGCATGCACATGCGCACAAGCAGCTAGTAACGCTGTTTCTCTGTTGTTTCCTTGGTAGTAAGGCCAGGCGTTGTTGATTAACATTTCTCTCCGATCCTAAAATCCTCCAATCCTCCAGCTCGAGAAATAAAAAGTGTATTATGCCCGGACTTCCCACGTATTCATTGTAGAAATTAAATGCTGACAATGTAAATTATAAGGGAAATGGTGCACGCTTTAACATTTTTTTAAATCACAAAATTCCCAATATTCAAAAAGTAACCACTAAGGCAATGTACATCGATGAGGTGCTTGCTAACATTAGAGAAATGTTATTTTTACAGTATACTGAAAATGGGTATAGAAAAGGAGTCAGGAGTCTTCAACACCAGGTACGTAGTTGTCTGTAGTTTTCCTCATTCGGTATATTTGCATTATTAGCCTTAATGTGGCATGAATATGTAAATATAAATAGAGTACCACACTATCGCTACGTCAGAAGCCTCATCGAGCCGGCAGAATGGCATTATGTTGTAAATGTTTGAACCCTACGGGGAGGCTGCTGGCAGTGAAACTGCAATCAGAGGATAAAGTTACCTTGGATGGAAAATACCAAATTAAATGTCACCAGTTCTTCAGTGCCGGCACTGGAGGAACTGCATCCAACAATCACAGACATCGTTAATGCTTCACTGAGGTCGATTCAAGTACCTATATCTATGAAATCAGCTGTGGTGACCCCTCTGCTTAAAAAGCTACATTAGACCCTAAGATGCCAAAAAATCTATCACCCAGTTAGGACCCTTCTTCGTGTATCAAACATTTTAGAATGCGTGGTTGCTCAGGGACTGACAAGTTACATGACAGATAACAATCTACATAAATATCTTCAATCTGCATATAAACCCGGTCACATCACAGTGCAGAATTCGATACCATTGACTATGATGTGCTATTTTCTAGAATGGAAAGCACTGTACTCTTGGTATAACAGGACCAGTCCTTTACACGTTTTGTTCATACCTGTCTGACCGTACTCTTTTTGAGTTCAGATAGATGATTCATTCTCCACATCACCGGAAATCCTAATGTCTGTACCACAGGATCAGTGTTGGGCCATTTGCTCTTATTGTGTGCCAAATATATACTGATGAAAATAAAGACAAAAGTCCAAATTTATTTTCACTCAAACATTTATTAAAGCAGTACTACATACAAGCAAGGTTCCGTGCCACAGTTAACAATATGCCTGAGAAATGAATGGCATCTTTAGTTAGAATGGTCTTAGACTGTACTCCAACTAGGTACTCTATATAGGTAAATCGACATCATTTATTTTTGCTTGTATGCTAATACATTTGATTTTAGGAGATCCTCCAAAAACGTAGGTGCTCTGTAGAGGATGTTGGATTAAACAAAAAACCTCTTGTAAGTTCTTTTCACCTGCGAAAAAACGTAGAAACATAAGTACGTCTAAGACGATGGCCATAGCTTGCAAGCATTGACTAAACCAAAAAACTGTTAATACTAAAAAGGAAGACATAGTTTAGTACTCCATGCTAATGCGGATGGTACACAACTCTACATCTTTATCGAACCTATCAATCAGCGCATAGTTGACAAAGGGGTAGCAAAGTCTGAAAACTGCCTCACTGACATCTAAATAAACTCAAGCTGAATGCAGACAAGATAGTGGTTCTGGTTATGGGCACCCCACTAGTACGGAAAAAAATCTCAATTCCAACTATTACCGTAAATGGTGTAATAGTAACCGTTCTTAATGAACCAGTCAATACTATGGGTGCTGTTTTTGATTCAAACATGAATATGTCTGCACATGTATCAAACGTTATCAATTCTGCAAATTACCACTTTGGAAACATTTAAAAAATAAGAAAATTTCTCAATACTGATACATCCAAGAGTGCCATTGTCACACTGGTGACATCACGCCTTGACTATTGTAATGGACTTCTTAGTAGAATTACTGATGCGCTACTATGCAGGCTCCAGAAAGTCCAAAACAATGCTGCCTGAGGGGTTAGTGGCTCCAAATTTAGGTATGATCACATTACACCAATTCTAAAAGATCTTCACTGGCTGCCCATCAGGAAAAGGAATGAGTTCTTCTAGATTCTGCTTTTGACTTTCAAATGCATGCAAGGATACGTAAGAGAAATGTTATTTAAACAAGCCAATACACGGACTATTAGATCAAACACTAAGAACGTATTACAGATACCACGCGCTAATCTGAAATGGTTTGGTGACAGAGCCTTCTGTGCCTATGTGCCACGCCTTTGGAATGATCTTCGATCACACACCTAGGGCTACAGCAGCCTATGTATCAATAATTCAAGAAGTTTGGCAAATAGATATACCATTTATAAGCAAGATGATAAACCAGCTGTAGTAAAAAGATGGGAAGCGGTGTCCGTTTATGATATCACTCATATTTAATTCTAATCATTTCTACTCCAAACTATTTTCCTGGTTAGCAATGTTAAGAACTTGTCTTCAGACTCGGCCAAGAACACCTAGAACGCCAAGAAGCTCGTGTCCTCACCAAGTCTCAAAATATATCATGGGGAATTTTGATTTTTGGAAATTAGTCTGGGATAAGTCACAGATATATTATTTGTCTTTTATAAGGCATGTTTCGGCAAGGGAATCTCACTTTATACATAAATGAATGATCATACATACTTTCTTAAAATGTGTTATATCTTCAAATGTAATAAATATGATAATCACTAAAGCCAAAACATCCAGTACTAAAAACTGTCCTTTAGAATAGGCAGGTATAGTCATAATGGTACATAAAAAACTAATCTCTTTTTGTAACGATTTCTTTCAAAATTGGCACGGACACCAACATTATATCCTATTATTGGTGTTTTGAAAGATGCGCCTTTAATCACATTCCTATAGGCAAAAGGTCACTTTGAATCAGCTAATCATTATACATCAGACTTAGCTTTAGAGTTTCAGAACATATGTCTCCCCAATTAACAGTAAAGCTTAAGGCATCCAGCTAATCAATTAGATATTGATTTGGCAGCAGAGGATTGTGAATCATATCGAAGCAGGTTACCTCATATAAAAACTTGGGAAGCATATGAGCCTTTGATCACCCCTTCACTATTTCGAAATATGGGACTCTTGCCATTTCTCTGATAAGTTACTATGATAGGACACATTACGCCAATTCTTTTTTAATCATGTTCATGTAGTGGGTCTCTTGATAGGGTATTATACGCTGAAGAACTATGGCTGCACTTAACTGCTGAACTAAGGAAATGTATCATTTCCATTTGAACTTCCCGGTGGCCTGGCCATAGTGACTCGGACAATTCAACAATAGAAATCACATTGTCTAGATTACATTATAGTCTAATTATGCTTCTGAGTCAAGATGAAACCAAAAGTTGGCCCTTCAGCCATAGAAGGCACTGATTGTTACTCTGATCAATTATGGTAGTCATGTGATACGCATGTAATGCCAATGTAAATGTTAAACATCTCTCACTCTCTCTGCCGCCTCCCATGTTGGATTTTCGGCCTGTATAGGCCTGTACACAGTTAACCAGTCAACGTGTTAACTTGTAATGGTAGGCTGCATTCATAATATGTGCGCCTCTATGTTATGTACAGTGCCAATATTTACTTGACAAAATATTGGTATTGATATGTACACAATCACAGATGAAAAAATTTTTTTAGGAGATTTTGATTGTTCATATTGGGTAAATGCAATTATTCTAAATACAAAAAAGTGCATTTTTGTTTCAAAGATCAGAGAAATAAGACCATCTCTATCATACATAAAGTCCACGGTTAAAAATATGCACAGCTATGAAAAATTTAGTTTCCAGCTAAAAGATAAAGAAAGAGTATTCATGCAAAGATGGGGTATATACACAGAATACATAGAAAACTGATCTTTTATATAACTTTATTGTGCAAAATGTTGTATCAATGTTATACAAATTATGGTTTCAATACCATACATACATGTAACCAGATATCACTTCTTATCAGATTTATTTGTACTACTGTTATTGATGAATGTGGGCCAGCTTAACCTGGTGCCAAGGAAAATAAAAAAGTTTTAAAAACAAAAATATTTACTTGATGCTCTTATTGACATTGCATGGAAAGTCTCCGCCATACAGACACCCCTTGTAGCCTACCAGACATTAGCTGCTCTCTTTTGTTTTATTTCAATTACCCCAACGGTTTTTGCGAATTTTTTCCAATTCTTGGTGAAATTTGTGATAAGACTTTTATCGAACGTGTAACTGTCTTATCTGAAAGCACACCATGAATCAGCTATATTGCTCTTAATTTCCATGCAATGAGAGGTTGTAGCTTTGCATTTCACACACATACCACTAAAAGTATATATATATATATATATATATATATATATATATATATATATATATATATATATATATATATATATATATATATATATATATATATATATATATATATATATTTACATTATGTGGAGCGTCCTCATGGTAATATATTTGGAAATATCCTGATAAATGTCCTGTATCTTGATAAAAACATATAATGCTAATAAAACCAGCATTATTTATAAAAAGAAGGTAAATGAATATCCAAATTCAAAATGTTCCTACCAACTCCTTGCAATATTATAGTTGTTGGAAAATCATCGAAATAGGGTTAGGCGGTGGTTTTTGCTGGATACTTCAATTTCCTTCACCATTTAAAACTGAATAGTAAAAACAGAAAAAGTGACGCATTGTCACAGATGCTTCACTTGCATGGGAGCAATATTGGACTTAAGAGTTCATTTCTTATAACTATTTTTTGTTAAACTTAAAGATTAAGTGTCTTAATCTGGTGTGTTTTCAATTCTTTCAAATATGTTCTCCATAATGTTCTTATAGACTGTATCATAAATTGTCTTGAGTGTGATTACCCCTTATATTATGAAAGAAATCGTTGAGTCCTTTCTTACCATGAATGAATATGTACATAAATGAGATAAACCATATTTGAAGGTATATACTCGTTCACTGGCATCTGTCTCGAACCCAGGCAGTAGGAAGATACAGCGGGCAGTCAATGGCAACCTCCTTTACCACTCGGCAAGGTCACTCACATTATATCAAATACTTGGTGTTACAAAAGGTGCACCTTTAATCATATTCTTTGGCAAAAGGTCACTTCGAATCATGCATTACGAAGAAGAAAGGTCATAAACTTAATAGTTGAATATACATGTAAACGAGATACAGTATGTGTAGTTATGTACAATAACCATTATATATATGCACCATACAGGTTATGCTATGAAAGTATAGTACAGGCATAACCATGATACTACCTCTAATAACTGATGCTCTTTATCTTTTACCTAATTTTATATTAACTTTTTACACTATCATGATACATTTGACTTGGCTTTAGGGTTTCAGAACATGTGTGCCCAATTGACACTAAAGTTTAAGCCATCCAGCAATCAATAAGATATTGATTTAGCAGCAAAGGATTCATTGTTAATCGTATTGAAGCAGGTTACCTAATATAAAAACTTGGGAAACATGAGAGCTTCTTGATGAACCCTTAACCATTGGAAAATATGGGTCTCTTGCCATTTCTCTGCTGTGTTACGATGTGTTTTAATAGGATACATGTACTGTAGTGGAGTACTTAGGAAAGGTCTTGTTTTCATTTAAACTACCGGTACCCTGCGGAAATAATGTAATTCAGACATTTCAACAATTGAAATCACGTTAGCTGCATTATAACAGAATTTAATTATGCTTTTAAGTCCGAATGGAAATAATAACTGGTACCTCCGTCATGGAAGGCACTGCTTTTTACAGTGGTAGTCATGGGATACGCGTGTTATGACAATATATAGAAACATATCTACCTTTTTCTACCCCCCCCCCCCCCGCCCTGCCCTCCCTTTGGGAATTTTTTGCCTGTATATGCCTGTGCCAAAGTGTAAACTTGAAAAGGTTATTTGTAATGGTAGGCTGCATTCATCCTATGTGAGCCTCTACGTTATGTATAGTGGCAATGTTTACTTGACGCTCTTAGTGACATTGCATGAATAGTCGCCGCCATAGAGACACCCATCGTAGCCCGTCACACTTCCGTAACTATCCTTTGTTTAGTTCCATGTACCCAAAGGGTATTGCCAACTCCTGGTTGAAGCCCACTATCAATCAGCTATATAGCTCATAAATTTCATTGAGACTAAGTAAGGTTCTAGCTTTGCATTTCACAGCATGGACATATATATATATATATATATATATATATATATATATATATATATATATATATATATATATATATATATATATATATATATATATATATATATATATATATATATATATACATATATATACTTCACACTTAATGTTTAATTCATTATCGCAGTCTACATTGGTTATATTTATGGTGCTCAGATAGGCCGGTCCTCTGGTCAAACTGACCATGGCCCCTAAGGTGAGAACATAACATGTCCATAGGTTCCAGATAGTCCCCTTTACCATTGAGCAATCATATTCTTACTAGGAGAGGGGGGGGGGGGTGGTTTTTAAAACATTATAGACCCTTGGAATTCACAGGAATACACAGTAACTGTCTGTGGCGTTACTCTGAAAACTTTCTTTGTATCTATATCAACGACAAAGAAGCCGCCCATCACAATTATATGTGTAACTTAAACCACACTTGGCGTATTTCCCTATTCAGTTGTTCTAAAGAATAAACACATACTGTACAATGGCTAATTTTTCGTGTAACAATTTTGCCTAATTTTTCATTTTGGGATGTTTCCGATTCTAATACTTACGAAGAGAGGACGTATGTTTTTTTTTCGTTTCTAATTTCCCGTATTATGTAGATTCTTATTTTTTGTATATCAAAGAGTAGAGTCTATTAAACTAAGGTGAGGATTTATTTTCGAGTGTTTATTTAGTCTGGACATGCACTGTATTGTTTTTTTTTTGTGTTGTTTTTTTCCCGTTTGAAAGCATTCGGGAAAAACGGGAAATTAAAACTCACGAAGAAATTAGCCATTTTACAGTGTTCAATATACCTGGACGCAATCACTTCAATTGAACACAGTGGAAGCCAAGGGCCAATTACCATACCATCACAAAAGGCACGGTGAGCAGCGACAGTGATACGGCTGGTTGTTCAGTACCTGTAGGGTAATCACTGCTGCACTTGGGTCAATAACGTAGCTCTCTGCTCCCATCAAGGGTGATACGTCCCTCGTGCTGTCGATACACATGTATCCATGTAAACAAACACAAAGCAGGCGAGACCGTATGATGACTCCCTCTGGTGGTGTTGTCATAAACTAATCTCTAATCGGTTTCATTAACACTGGCGTCAACGAGTTTGTGGTTATTGATTTTTAGTTATACAATGGAAATCCATATACCATATCAGCCCCGAGGATTTGAGTGTGGATGTGATAAAGATGTGCACTGGCTTTTTTCAATATTCTCCCGAAGGATTCCTAATTCATGATGATATAAGTATAACTGATTATAAAGCCATAGGGTGCAAATAGACAAGATTAAAACATCCCTACTTCTGACAGTTCAACCCCCTTAAGACAAAAGGGCAAGGGGTATTGGATTTGAAAGGATTTTGTATTCGAAACCCAGCTACTGTTGGTTATATTTTATTTGAATATTCTTTCGATAACAATGGTGTGTGTGTGGTGTGGGAGTGGGGGGGGGGGGGGGGGGGGTGGGGAGTGGGGGTAGGTGATCAGCTCTATAGTTTAGCGAGATTGACATATTTCTTCACCTGACGTCCTAATCGCGAGTGCCCTGTCTCCGCACAACTTCTGCGTGTCATACCAAAATATTATAACCTCAATCCCAAATTTTACCTTTTGAATTGATTCTTTCTGCGTACGGATTAGTCTGTGGTTTTCCTAGTGACGTTTGGGTTATTTGCACTTTAATTACAGCAAATGGCTGGTCGTGATTTATCCTTAGTGTGGCATAAACATGGAAAAAGGGAAAATGCTGCGGTACCCTCAGACCAGGCAGAATGTTTTCAAGTGATTACAACAAGCCATGTGTGTGTGGGGGGGGGGGGGGGGGGGGGGGGGCTGCTTGCAGTCAGTAAAAGAGCTTTCAGGGGATATGCTTCTCTCACATGGAAAATAGTATATTAAGGATGCCCGCACCAGTTTTATTTTTGTCCTCGGATTTTTTCAATTTTTGGATATGTTATACATTGTGGGACAAAACTAAAGGAAATTTAAAAATAAATTGGCTGTTTGACCGATTTTATTTGCTAGAGACAATTTTGTGATTTTTGAAAAGTGGCCATTTGAGGGAAAAGGGGCCACCACATAGCGCATTTTAACATTTTCAGCTCATTCTGGGTTTTTCGTGCACAGAAAAATAAATCGTCGGTCTTTATGAGCGTAAATTTGAATGCATGGAAAGACAATGACGCACCCTTTGTTTCCCTATTGTTGTGGCAACAATAGGAGGGAACTCCCACTGTTGGAGTCGTGTTGCGCTCTCTAAGAACCAAATATAGGGCAATATATCACACATAATGAGTTGTAAAAAAAAATATTTAGTCCGAAGGTTTTTTTTTTTTGATATGTTCTTGCTCTTTAAAATTGCATTCGATATATGTAAAAAAATGGGGGTGTTCCGAGTTACTTTTCTTGCCACAGACCTACGAGTGATAGGGTACGTTTTACGCTTTTTGGCAAGCAAAATTGTCAATGTCCCGTGGCAACAATAGGGAAATTCCCTTTGTTAGAGTAGCCAGAGGGGTTACTTTCACGACCAGTCTCTACCTATGTCAGCTAAGTGTGTGCAGTTATTGGAGACGACAACCTAAAGTGTTCATAATGGGGGGAGGGAGGGGGGTACCTGCCAACTTTATGCCTCCATAAAAAGATTTTTGATTTATCAAGACCTGCCACACCAATGGTTTTGAATCAATTATCTTAAATACCCCCATCCCCATACTTATGTATTTCTCTTTAAAATAGCGACTATGGAGAAATATGCTAGCAACATGATAAACTTATAAACAATTCTTTATTACGGGGAAATGAAAAATTGTCACTGTGCAATTTCAATTTTGGCCGTCGGTTCTATTTCCATATATTTGAAGGGCCAATCAGTATTTTTTGTTAGTGTACAGTGAACATTCATTTTCAAGTTTCATTCAGTTTTAAATAAAATGTATAAAATCTAATGAAATGAAGGTGACTTTAAAGAAATGTCATTATGTGAGAGATGGACCGACTTTAAAAAACGTAATAAATTCATCAGGTAACCACATACAAACTAGTCTTTATCACGTTACAAGCCCTGCGTAGAGGCTACCAGCAGTACATTTGCATTCAGACGAGTTATATTGAATGCAAAATATAAACTATAAATGTCGCTGATTCTTCATTGCTAGGACAATACTAGAAAAACGATGCGAAACCAATTACTAGTATCTTTAATCGTCGATTGCTGTTGGTCAATAACTGACATCAAACCGACTGTAACGAAAAGATTGAGGCAGGCGATGTCTGTTAATGATACTCATAAGTCATATGACGTTCGTCTAAAAACGTGTACTTATATTTTTAGAGCGTGTTTTTCGACCAATTTCGACCTCTATATAATTGAATATTTACGACATGTAGTCATGCAATGTCCAAGGCTGAGCATTAACGCTTCGAAATGTTTGATACTTTGAAAAACATCAGCAGATACATTGGAACTGTATTTAGTGATAACTGTGCCAAAAAATTCAATTGTTTGATAGGGAAGGAGACCAAAGACCTGGATAGAGATACTATGCATACCATATGGTTGATCTAGGGGTATTTGTAAATTTTGATAACGAGCATAAGCGCCCCCTCTGTACCTGAGTGCCCCCCGTGGGGAATATTTATCTCAGAATCTACCAACAAGTCTGTAATAGTACTAGAACAGGTATCAGCAAGCATGTGGATACTTTAGATACCACGGATACTGAATCCTTACCATTTAACCAAACTTAGCACCCTGGTCTTGTCTAAATGCTGTCTTACTAATTGGTCAAATCCAGCAGTCTCCATTAAACATTGTTGTGGTTCTGCTAGGTTATTCTATGTTGTATCGTCTTGCTCCGTTCATGTATTTTTTGCGTTGGTACTTGTGACTTTCTCGCACAGTAATTTTGCCGTTCCCTCACAGTACCCAACACTTCCAAAATTTATTTTCGTGATAGCAAACAAGAGATTAACAGTTTTACGAGGATGCTCTATTTACAACCTCTGAGCTAATGGCATTCCAACTTATGTTGCTAAATGATATGTGATTCAGGTAATTTAATTTTGTTGTGTTTTTCAAATTACGAGCAGGACACATTATTTCCTATGCAGTACCTCTTTGAACGAGATATTTCAGTAATTTCACTTTGTAGTAGTATTGTGCTGTATTCTGTAATTGTCTATGTTGTTTATTTGTATCATTTTGTCCAGAGACAAAGTCAATAAACATACATACATATAAACATAATTAACTTTAATCATTTCAACTCAAAATTATTTTCCAAGTTGAAGTTTGGCAGAGCGCATTTCATTTGCATTCACCCTAGTTAGATTCACCCTATTGAAAGATATTCCACGTGAATTTGTGTCATTCAGTATTATTCACAGACTTGTACATACCTTTTTTAAAGCTAACAGTATACTCGGAGGTAGGGTTGTGTAGGAAACGCAGGTATGCATTAATGCATTTCTCTACACAAACTGTGATCTAGTAATTCTCAGCCATTCCTTGCATTGCCACAAAGGGATACATTCCAGCCAGTCGACAATGCGATAGTGAAATGACAGTAAAAGTTTTCAAGATATTTTATCAATGAGGATGATGTCATTGTACCCGGACATGGGCAATAAACAATACAATACAATACAATGCAGGTGACTTAATACACGTATTGGGGGTATTGGGCTGGTTTTCCTGATCCTTTACAGCTTTAACCATTTCGATTTTCAGCAATTAAGTTGAACGGCGAACAACACTGCATGAAAACATAATTCATCCCCCCTTTACGCACACATATTGTAGATTGGAGTTCGTTCACACCACTTGTCCAGTCAGGAAGATGTTATCAATATATCTCTTCCAGACTAGTGGTTGTTTACTATAGATGTAGACATACCAACTTTTAAACAAGTCTATAAATAGGTTGGCATATGAGGGCGCTACCCATGTGCCCATGGCGGTGCCACCTGCCTGGAGATAATGGTTGTTATTGAAGTCAAAATTCTTCTTCTTAAGGACCATTGTGAGTAGATCAACGAGACTCTTATAAGTCGGGTATTTCGACCCAGCTTGGATAATCTCTATATTCCCTTTGCATGCTTCTATTCCTAGATCATTGGGGATATTAGTGTAAAGGCTACTAACGTCTAAAGTAGATATATGAAGTCTGTAGTGTCCCAGATGAAGGACCTAGTATTTTTCGCAATAGGTTTGTGGATTTTGGGTAACATGTAAAATTGAGCAGTACGGTAGTCTGGAGTAGACAGACATTTCATACATGTTATGTCCATTTCATGGGCATCTAACATCTTATCATGTTTAGTTTTAATTTCCTGATGATGTTTTTCAGACAAATCTGTGTCCATTTGCACATAAAAATTGGTATCTGAGATCTGCCTAAGGCCCTCTTTGATGTAGGTACGGCTATTGAGTGTAACAATAGAACCACCCTTATCAGCGGGTTTAATGACAATGTCTTTATTGCGTTGTAGTTCCGTAAAGCTTTTTGTTCATGTGTATTAATATTCTCACGTTTCGGGGGCATGTATTTGCATCTTAATAAATCGCAATTGTTCTGAGCTATAAAGTGCTCCAAGTTGGTAACTGGTGGAGGGACCCAGGAGGTGGGATCTTTGAAGGATTGTTGTGTTCAGCGACTTCCACCAGTATCTTCTATGTTACTGTTAGTGATAGGTATAGAATTACCCACTGAAATGGAGAAACCTTTTCATCCTCATGTGAAAGTTATTGAGGTTCTCTTGTGCCTTGCTAATATCAGGCTCACCCGGAGTCAAGCAAAAATTCATACCTTTGCTTAAAATCGCTATGGCATGGTCATTTAAGTGAAACGATGAAAGATTAACAACAAGAGAATGTTCTTGAACATCTTTATTGGAAGAATCTTCAGGCGGATTACTCCGAGTGGTATCAGCGTTATTTTTAGAACTCAGTGAAATGATATGTTCATTGTCGTAAGTATATATGTTCTTCGTAGTTAATTTCTAAACAATGATCATTATGATCCTCAGTCAATATAGGTTTGGTCTGATTGATATATGGGTTGGTCGATTGAGTAGTGGTTGGTTTATGTATTGAACCAAATAGATAGAGATAGATAGCATGGGATAAAGTACATTCCCACAATACAGTGTCTATGAGTACTAAATGTGCTGTCCCATTGACCTTTATATGATGTTTTGTATTATCCATTATGCGTTTATGTGGTGTGCTATCTTTAGCGCCTTTGGAGAAATTGGAACGTTTTCTCCATCAGTTCCGCGGCACTATCACGCTCTCTATACCAGTTGCCTGATTGGCGGCCCTGATTGGCGTTATTGCCGCAGCATCGTTTAGCTGTTTCATTGTCCCAAGGTCTATTCAAGCGTCCGTAAGCATCATATTATTACATGTAGGTGCTCATTGTTGATCTCTTAGAGGAGATCTGGATACGTTGGTGTTGCCTCTGCAATACCATATTCAATAATTGTTTGAAATTAACATTTATAATAAGCAGATGTAAAACATTAAAACGGTCGTCTTATAGCATATAGGACTGTACAGCCACTTTCTGCGTTCAAATAAAAATACTAACTATTTCTAGTCAAAGCCAATTATACATAGTTCGTGGCATTTAGACACTAGACAGCGACTCACCACTAGTATCTATTTGGGTTATTATATACTTATGGTTATGTTATTTATGTTATTATTATTTTTTATTCTTTTAAAAAATTACCTTTGTATTCGCTATGATTTTGTACCACACCCTACAGTCAATAAACATACAATACAATACAATTAACTACAAATGCTGGTAAAAGATCGTTAAATGTTATCAAACACTATCATGAAAAAAATATTGGTTGATATTTAAGAAAATATTGCTTAAATATTGCTAATGTCTTACTAATATTATATTTGTATTGAATAACATTATTTACATTAATTATTTCACAAATGTTTGTGATATGGTAATTGAATTTTTTTTCAAATGTTATACACATATTTATAATCTTTTTCACAATTATTTTCAGTCCTTTTTTTTAAATATTTTGATAATACTTTGTGTATGCTGGGTATACAGAATGCATCTAAAAATGGGTAAACTACAATAAGTACTTATGTCTTAAACTGATCTATTACATTATTGATAATATGAGTAATATGGCAGTGCTACGTGCTGAAAACTGTTTCAACCTTTTGTCATACTAAATCAGCGGCTATCATAATTGCTGGGCGATTTATCAACCGATCCCTTTGTATATGGGTGTTGTTGAATATGAATATGAATATGACGATTATACATGAAAGTGTCTGTTTTATGTAGAGCTGCATCTACAGTATATGCGACGCTGATAGTAGCTGTGTCGTTATTTTACATATTAAATGAAGTGACGATGCTTATGTAACCAGCCATGCGTGTAGTGCATGTTGCGTGAACATAACAATACCTCTTTATCCCATTAGTCTAGCGGCCAAATCATCAAAAGGCTCTAAAATGAGAGTTTAATTAGTAGATCTTTTATTTGGTCTCAAATTAAAGGGGAGTAGCTGGTATTTACGAAAGTACCATGCCACCATTTGGGGACACGGTCAGATATTTTATATAACCGGTTAAGCAGACCACCTCAGGATAAGTAGTAGTAGTAGTAGTATGTTTATTTGCTGTAACATGTGGTTACAAAATCATACATATACATAATATAGATATCACAAAACAAAATGAATTCAAACAAAATAAATTGAATAGCTAAATTAACATAACAGTATAGAGATTTTGAAATGACCTTTACAAGAAGAAAAGCATGCCAGTGCTTAGATTGACCAGGTTTGTAGATTGTTCTGCGTAAGCCTTTTAAGGCGGACCTGGATAATAACCGAATTAATAGAACAGCATAAAGGTTTTTGAAATGACCTTTACGAAAGAGATAAATGCACATTACTGCCTAAGATAAACAGGGTTGTAGATTGTCCTGCATGAACTTTTTAAGGCGGACCTGGAATTTTAACTCGCATGACTACAGGTGTCGGAATACATTCTGTGTCCACCTTAAGGGTACAGAAAGTAGGAAAAACATCCGGTTTTAACTCGGATACATACTTGCTTGGTCTAATATTATCACAACAAAATATAGTATACACACATAGCAGGCATACTATCCAAGATGAGACAGGGGAGGACTTCATGTGCCCTGCTCAATACTTGGTAGTATGAAATTTAGCCAATACCTTGCCTAGCCCTTAGGGTGTCAAAATAAGCTTGGTGACCAGTTGTAGAGCAAATTTACGTGAAAAATGATGTGTTGGGGAAAGCATATTTGGCCATGAAATGTCTAACAATCCATTACATGATACAAGTGACCACTCATTTTGATGGGCATACCCTACTCTACCTAGTGACATATATGACATGGCTGGCTTTGACCTTAACCTTGATTTCAAGGTCAAAAAGAGGTTATTTGGAGGCCTACATGTAAATCTGAAAGTTTGGTGCCAAAATTAAATTCTGCCAATTTAAATGAAAGTGTTTTTTCAATGATATATGTAGGGAGTAATACAGTAACTTCAACGTGTAAAATGGGCACAGTGGCGCTGAGGTCTATTCTAACACAAACTTGGTTTAATGAAATTTCCGCTTTTGGATTATGAAGCTAGAACCTCTTGTAATGAAAAATCTACATAGACCCCTCGGAGGTGTATGTGCTATTCCTCGTGGTTACTCGGCTTCGCCTCGAAACACCTAGGGTATATCACACGCACTACAGCTTCCTTGGTTTCTACGAAGCTAGCATCCCGGCTGACTACCTTTCATCAAATCTATATTTTATAGCAATTATGCTCATCAACCGATAGTACTTTTATATCGATTTAACAATTTCAATTTCAAAACAGAAAATGCCATCCTTTCAGCTTACTCTGAAGTTGGGTTGATCTGGATTTTAACTATCACTGGGTCATCAATAACCAAGTGATGTGCACTACATATGTTAAGGCTGTGCACTGTAGATGTAAAGGCTCAACAGTGCATCATCCATAGTACATATGCATACTATCTGTTGGCTATTACACAGGACAATGAACAACATAAATGAGGACATTACCCACTACAACAGGGGCAGCCTTGAAATGAGGCAGACTCTTTTTCATCGTTTTAACTATCTATGATAGCAACCTGACAATCCTGCTGAGATCTTGTAGACGACAGCATATTTGGAAGGCAGGAAGGAATGACGTTTTTATGTAGCGGTCAACAGTTAAGTTCCTATCGCGACGAAATAAAAACTATGAATTCAAACCAGGAGGAAATAGTTTTTAGAATTTTTTGAAACAACAATACATACATTCCAAATATTTGGCAAATATTAACAACAAAATAGATAATTTTGAGGAAAATGGCATCTCCTAGTTGTTGAATGGTCCTAAATACAATTGTATTTATTATGCAGTAACCACTTCTTTCAGTAAATCCTCACCAACCTGTCATGCTACTGTAAATTTTCTCAACTGCGAGTAAATATAAAAACCTTATTGTGTATTAGAATGCGATCGCCATAGCTGGCAGACAATGAATAAAACCAAAAGTTCTACAAATTTAAAAAAAGAAAGAAATAGTTCCCAGGGGTCGTTTTGATTTGCAGAAGGACCATAGACAGACCTCCATATTACCACACCTTATATAGCGACCAGGCAAACCCGCTTATGTGGTTCCAGCGGAGACTAGAACATGCGAACTCACTCTTGGGAGACCTAGGACTGGTGACGGCGCATCACACATTTGGAATAAGAATTTGAAGGAAAGGTGTAAATCGGAACATTACCAACAACCTTCCCTCAGATAGTTTGTAAATTGATTCTTCATTCCGAAGTTGTTGTCAAAGGTATCATAGATCCTTACTACATTTTCTAGGGAAACGTATGATATAGATACTGGGCGAGGGAAGATATCTAGACGTGTGGCAGTTTTGCCCAACAGCATCACAAAAGACTAAGCTACGATATCTATGAAGCACCTCAAAAGACCACACTCTTTTTCCAAACATATATTCTACAGCTAACTAAAAGAATATTTTGAGAAGTATTTGAAGGAGAAATGTTGAAATCTATCCATCTAGTCCTTCAAAAGACCTCACATTTTGTAAATATGTATTCTATCATCTCATCATAAGCGCATTTAGAGAAATATTTTTGGGAGAAATGTTATTCAGAATTCCACTAAGAACTCTCTTTGAAATATAAATGGACTTGATGCATAGTATACTTGATGAAGTATGCATAATTATGTATACCTATTTCTAATCATTTCCTAGAGTAACATACAGTGAAAACATTAAATTCCTGCACCAGTTGACCTGACGTCTCGAAGTGCCTGCTTGTACACAAATCTATGGAGAACATGTCAAAAAGTAAGGCAAGCACATCAATAGACCCAATAGCTTGTGAATCAAAGCTACGTACGGTTGTGAGTTCTTCCATGCATCCATAACCACGAAAATGGGTGTCAATCGGGAATGCGGTCGTGTATTATGCCGGGGCTGCCCACATATCTAGTGCAGGAATTAAATGTCGGCTCTGTAGTTCCAGACGAGGATTGCAAGGAAGACCTACTGGCATGAATGGGTTAATGTGATAACTTCATAATTACACAATTAGCTTATCATGTCATCAATAAGCACTAATGCTGGATGACAAGGATATACTAGTTCACTATCGCCTACATCTAATTACCCATTGTTATTCAAACCTTTGTAATTAGCATCCACTCCGATAAATTGGCAGGCTAATTGAGATCACGCCAGACACATAAGAGTGAACTGAAAAGTTTGCTTCCTGCTACATTTGTCAAGTTTAGAGGGCGAAACATTTCTTATTTCTTTCATTACTTCCCAGTGATGTACTAGTATTAGGTTGAGAGGGCAAGAAATAAATTATTCATGGTGCTAATTTACCTCCATCACTTCCTAGTGATGTATTAAGCTTAGAGGGTGAGAAATATATTATTCATGGTGCTGATTTACCTCCATTACTTCCCAGTGATGTATTAAGCTTAGAGGGTGAGAAATATATTATTCATGGTGCTGATTTACCTCCATTACTTCCCAGTGATGTATTAACTTTAGAGAGCGAGAAATATCTTATCTTATTCATCGTGCTAACTTGTCTTCTTTACCTCCAAATGATGTATTAAGTTTAGAGGGCAAGAAATATGTTATGCATGGTTCTAACATGTCTTCATTAGAGAGTGATGCATGGTGCTAATCTACCTCTATTACTTCCCAGTGATGTATTAACTTTATAAGGCGAAAAAATATCTTATTCATGGTGCTAACTTACCTCCATTACTTCCCAGTGTTGTTTTAAGTTTAGAGCGCAACAATAAAATGCATGGTGCTAACTTACCTCCATTACTTCCTAGTGATGTGTTAAGTCAGAGGGCGATACATATCTTATTCGTGGTGCTAACTTACCTCTATTACTTCCTAGTGATGTATTAAGTCAGAGGGCGATACATATCTTATCCATGGTGCTAACTTACCTCTATTACTTCCTAGTGATGTATTAAGTCAGAGCGCGATCAATATCTTATCCATGGTGCTAACTTACCTCTAATACTTCCTAGTGATGTATTAAGTCAGAGCGCGATACATATCTTATCCATGGTGCTAACTTACCTCTTTTACTTCCTAGTGATGTGTTAAGTCAGAGGGCGATAAATATCTTATTTGTGGTGCTAACTTACCTCTATTACTTCCTAGTGATGTATTAAGTCAGAGGGCGAGAAGAATCGTATCCATGGTGCTAACTTACCTCTATTACTTCCTAGTGATGTATTAAGTCAGAGGGCGAGAAGAATCGTATCCATGGTGCTAACTTACCTCTATGACTTCCCAGTTATGTATTAAGTTTGGAGAGTAGGGACTTTTAGAACTATGGTAGGGAATGAGATATAGTTCTTTCCCTAGCTGCAGTTTAATCGAAATTCGAACTAGTGCAATCTTTGTTCTCTAAAATATTAGGGACAGCATTCCTCAACCGATTTCCCACGATGCTTTGCTGCGTTCGTAATCTTTTTTAGTTGTAGAAACCTTAGATGAAGAAAATAATGGATAGGTAGCGAGAGACCAATTACTACATGCGCTATAGTGAAGGGCTCTGCATACCAGGGGTCTCTGATCTGGCATCAATGTGAGGTCACGAGGGAACAATGACCAATAAGGGCTCTCGTATCATTTACATCCAAAGGAAATCTGTCCGCCAGCATGCGCAGAGCATGACAGTGGGCTTTTCGTTGAGTCTAGCTTGTTCATGTTGACCGGCTGGTTTCATATATACTTGTTTTACTTATCTAGGCCATTCCAATTTATTTACTTGTCTTACGAGCTCATGAGGTAGGAAATGAGCCATTTTTGAATTTAAAAAGTTGAAAAATGTGACCTTTTTAAAAAGAATTTTTTTAGACTGCCGACTAGGACTGGTAGCAAAACGTTTCTACCAGCCTATTCTCAACTAAATAGAATCAATCAATCAATTAATCCCTGTAACCTGAAGGTTCGTAGGTATATCTCCTCAAGTCTGAGGCTCTACTACAGCAATGATAGCTTCCTGTAGTTGATTGAATCACCCTTACAAAGAATATTCTTAAAACTTGCACTTTATTCTTATTTTGGAGTCTGCCAGAAAATTTCAAAACCACTTTCGTCCGTAAGACACCAAAGGTGACTTTTGTTCTTTTTTTTTTTTGGAGTCTGACAGGATTTTTTTTTCCAAAAAAGTTCGTAAGACAAGTAATTGAATTGGAGTGGTCCTACGCAGAAACAGCGTAAGTAACGGTCTGGGTGTGAATTTGGTGAACTCATTTGCATCTGAATATTATTAATACAAAAATGGTATGATCACTTTGGAAATAACTAGTTCAATTAGCAACAAGGAAGTGTAACATGTGACCATTCCCACGTGACCAATACATCGGCCCTATTTGATTATCCAATCAGCAATCAGGAATTTTACCATGTGACCAGTCGCACGTGACCGGCCATGACGCCTCCAGCCAAACATTATAATCTATAGATAATCATACTGTCCTTGTGGACAGTCATAAAGGCTTCGGTGGAGCACATAGCTGATTGGATATTGACTGTTCTCCGCCGCCGCTGCTAGCATTGATCATTATCGATAGTAATATCGAGAAAATCAGCATTTAAGGCCATCCGTCATGAAATTTGCTCTTGGGGTGTTCTGCCTTGCCCTGGTATGGGGTTCGGGTGCATCCCTCTCTTGTATGCCCTGCGTGATGCCTGGCAGAACCCGTGCGCCCTGTCCACCGGTGTACCCAACTTCGTGTGAGAGAGCCTACCGCATGTGTGGGTGCTGCCCTGTATGTGCCCTAGGTCCGGGTCAGCCGTGTAGCAGCATGGCACAGAGGTGAGTGTGGTTTATCGTCATGTTTTACTGCCGAACTTAGGTTTAATATGTATAGCATTAACTTTAAACTTCACCAACTTCATAATGTATACCCGGAGGATTTTCAGCCCCATACTTCGTACCTGGGTACAAAAAAGTACCCTTCGTCTTTCACAAATCAAGGACATGCGGAGGTTTTGAAAAAGACCCCCTCTTCCGCGAAATATGTAACGCGTATGACCCCCCCCCCCCCCTATGTACCTGACAGCCCCCCCCCCCACCCCCATCGGTGTGTATAGCATTGACCTACTCAGTTCTAGGATGTAAGGGATTTGATATGCTTACTTATCAAATAGCCTAGAGAAGTGTTTTATTGTCATTTTGCTTGCGTTCTAGATAAAACGTATAAAGTATTTATTATATATTTTATCGACTTCACGATCTAGGCAAAATGTGTATACTTTTGATAATACCAGATCATGCATGGACTCATATAGGCATGCAGCTACTGGTATCGAGAATAAGTTCTTAATGAATATCTTTGTTCTCAAGAGGCAGAAACCATCCTTCCGAGGGGAGACATTCCATCAGGATACCCACACTGGCATAGCATATTTGTTTTATTGTACCGAACAAACACACTATGGTAAAATATCAATGTGAAACAACAATTACTGCCGGTAAATCCGCTGGTGCCGATGAAAAAAGCGTCTACTGCTTTATGTACAAGTTTAAGGTCACAGATGACTGATGACTCACACATTCCCCGCTAGGCTTCACCAGTGAGAACGGTGGACATTTTGCCGGTGGACATGACGGAATGGCCAACCTTTGTAAGCCAATCACGGCTTACAATTTTCACGTCAGGTATAATAAATACTATTATTATTTCTTCCTCTGGCTCGCCCAATCAGCACTCAGGATTTGTACCATGTGACCGGTCATTAAATCCCCATAATGCCCTCCACCGCAGGGCATTAAATCTCATTCCATAATGCCCTGCAAGGCTATCTAGGTCAGTCGCTGACACGATTCGACCATTGCTCATTTGTTGTTTAAAGAAAGCGGACAACTTATATAGGTACTTTCTTCTTGCATCTCACTCTCATGCTTAGTCAGTAAATTTGTGAAACAAAAATGCTTACAATAAGCACATTAAACTCAGATGATCACAACAGTGGAATCTAAAACATGTAACACATTTTTTGAAACATTTTCAAAGGCTTATTTAAGAAGAAAAAGTTTTGGAATAAAAAATATGCGAACTTTTGTGGTGAAACTTACAATATAAATAGTTTTTGGTGTGCCCGCTAGATGGCTCTTTTTCAGCTGGTTCTCTTTCTCTCACTCCACATCCTACTGTATATGTTGCAGTGTGGTAAGTGTGAGACAGAGTACCAACATTACTCACAGAGCAAGGGACCAGTCTATCATGGGAGAAGCAAAAAGCTTTATACGATTCATGGATATTTCAGATTCAAAATTGTTAAATGAGGTAATGCCATTTAGCATTATCTACACAAGTTCTCATAAAAAAATAAATAGGAGAAATTAAAAGAGGAAAGTAGAAGAAAACATTGCCCTTTTTTAGTTCGTATTGTGGGTGTGCATACCATATATCACAAGATACTATAAATCAGATCACAAGAAATGTCTCATTCAGGGAAGCAATAATAAAAACCTTAATAACTGTTCACGAGGGCAGTATGTGTATTAAATGTGCGCCTTCAGGCAACCTGGCCAGACCTCGGGCCTTCGGCCCTCGGTCTGGCCAGGATGCCTTCAGGCGCACATTAAATACCCATACTGCCCGTGTGAACAGTCATTAAGGCTTTATTGCTTATACAGTATATATATACTTTATCAATATTACAATCTAGGTAAAATACATAGTTATTGGCCATATCAGTCTCAAAATGTACATTCATAATAACATAAGCGGGCCTGCCCTGATGGGCGAGTGGTCGGGCACTGCGACTGACTGCTAGTTGTCTCCCACCACTGCCGGGTTCGAATTATGACCGGGGCATTTGAAAAAGTTCCCAGTGACTTTGGGTTAGGCGGTAGTTTTCGCCAAGTAATCCATTTCTCTCCACCACTTACAACTGGCTTGTCACGATGAACCTCAATATGACAGATAAAGTGAAGATAATCGAAATTCAAAATTTTCCAAATCATATAGGTGTGATAGTCACAGCGGTGAGTATGTTTTATCGTCGTCATTTTACTGCCAATAAAGTAAAATATATGAAAACTCAATCAGTTCCCTGATGTCAACCGCATTAGTTGGAAAACAATCCCAGAGACATCTTGTAGTTGGTCTCACGAGCTTTTTGAGAATAATTTTTTCTCGTCACCTTTTGACAGTCTAGTTAACGTGTAAAATATTGACATAACTAGTTCAAAATGTATAGAAACACGTATTCATAGTCATCACTTATATTTTATTTATATTTACTCTATTTTTTTCTTTGTTCCCCCACACCCCATTCTAAAGAAAAATGTATCATTTAATAGTCCAAATCATGCCAACCAACGATAATAAAGCATGTATCACAAATGACGACGAGAACAATTGAGGATAACGACAAAAACATCAAAGGCAACAGCAGTCAATAAAAGTATCAAATGGGGTCATATTCTTTCAATTTTCTTTGGGTAAATTTTCTGATATCTACAAAAGATTCCTATATTTGTAATGTTCTCATGTTAAATCAAGGGCATTCTCTTTTTTAGGTGCGCGAGTGGCCTCGTTTGTCGAACGTCAGAGGGGGACTACGTTGGCCGCCCTCCGTGGTACAAGATGATCGGCCCGGGCATCTGCGTGCTTCCCGGTTCCAACATAACCCCTCCACCTACCGGGCGACCTAGGCCACCACCAGGTCGCCCGGGCAGTCCAGGGCGACCTGGGCGACCAGGCGATACAGGACCAAGTGGCCCATCTTAAAGTGATGTATTGCTTATTAGATAAACACCCCTGGTTGTCATAAATACAACCAGGTCGCCCGGTAAGTACTAGGCGACCTTGGCGACCAGGAGATACATGACTACGTGTCCCATCTTAAAGTGATGCCTTCCTTATTGACTTCTACTCAACTGAGATGAAAATACCTTGTTGTCAGCATTCTCCGACTTGGGCAACCCATACAACCAATAGGTCGCCCAAGTAGTCCATGGCGATCAGCAGATACAGGACCAAGTGGCCCATCTTAAAGTGATGCCTTGCTTTTTGACTTCTACTCAACTGAGATTAACACCCCTTGTTGTCAGCATAACCAAACCCTGACCCGGGCGACCCATACGAGCAATAGGTGGCCCGGGTAGTCCAGGGCGACCAGAATATACTGGACCAAGTGGCCCATCTTAAAGTGATGTCTCAGTTATTAACTTCTACTCAATTTGATCGTTTGAAACACACCAACTTGCAGCTCGTGGGAACAGGAAATTTAGGACGGACCTCTGCAATTTGAAGGCACCAAGAAAGCTATATATAGTCAACAAACGACTTGAATACTGTACCGGACTGCTACGAAGTTTGCTCTTAAGCAGAATTATGTCTACCATAGAACCTACCGTAGAACTGTGATCGAATCATTCAGTTGATCAATTTGCCGTCAGAGGGCACTATTGATTTAACGACATGCATTAAGTATTGTCCTTTCTGTATACACTAATATTAAATATCACCTTAGACTTTTCAAGAAAAGGTTGTTTGTGGTATTTTATTGACATATTCATGTAAGGTACATATACAAAATACACAAAACACATAGTTCTAAAATGACTTTTCACGAAAAGGTTGTTTGTGGTATTTCACTGACATATTCATGTAAGGTACATATAACAAATATGCAAAAACCACTCTTTGTTTTTATGAACTTTGGATAACCCATAGTTCGTTTATTTTTTCTAATTTTGTAAACATAAACAACAATATAAAATGTACAGTAATGACAAATATACAGTATTTCTCTTCGAATCTTTATGTTATCTACATCTGTATACAATCTTTCCATGTAATACCTGCCTCCTAAGACATACTTTCACACACATTGCGGAAGTCTTTTGTAAAAAAATAAAGAAAAATGAAAAAAAGAAAATTGACACACATATACCTTGATGCCCTTGTCTATTATTCTTTCATTTATTTATTTGTAATACATGAGTACCCATGTGCCAGGGTTTCAGACAATTTCTTGAGGAACTCTTAAGCTACTTTCCCACATTCACGTATGGGTGTCGCACTGAACCGTATTGCTGTCCTATTCAATCGTGTTTCAATACGACAGAACACGTGATGTCAAATATCATTTAAAACATATTTTTCGTCCAAATTTCAAAGAAACTGAGAATATTCTAATAAACCTAGATTACTTGTAATGCTGTTTCACGCTGTGTAAATTATGCGCACTATTATTGTCATGTAGCAATAAATGGCTTAAAAACCATACGTGTGTTCTAGTCATCGCTCTTACCAATTTGTACCTATGTTATACAGGGATCTGGTGTCGTCTATTGGGTAGTATGCAGCGTACTCAGGTGAATGGTTGCAACTTCGAGTCTCCACTGGATCGCAATAAATGGAATAGACTAGCCGCTATACAATCATGTGGGGTTGTAAAGGGCTCTGGTAGAAGTAGTAGTAGTAGTAGTAGTAGTAGTAGTAGTAGTAGTAGTAGTAGTAGTAGTAGTATGGATAGTGTTTGCACGTTGCTTTTCCGCACAATGAAGTAAAAGTTGAAATAAGTGGGGCGCATGACAAGCCATACAAACAAACTTGAGACAGCAGACAACTCTAAAAGTATATTATTCAGTTTAAGAGTGATTCTATAACAAATCAGCACACACTAATACCAGTAAAATGGAAAGTAAATGGAAACACTTCGTATCTTGAAATGGGATATGATCAGTAAAAATGAAAAGTGTACCTGGACTTTAGACTAAGAGCTTGATAGCCCAAGACTCGTAGACCTATCGAGGATAATGATATTTTAGCCATATACCTCTGCTAAGCTAATGGAAATTTTGAGTATCACATATTTTGATTGTAGAAGGGTAGAAAGAAATCAGGGCTAGTAAAAAGGTATGGGTATTATGGACATATCTTTACCCAAAATTAAATATATAGTTATATATCTCTATCTTTATACATGAATATTGCTAGTTATCATTAGTGTGAGAATGATGGACGGCTAGATGTCACCGCCAAGGCAGCTGGTATCGGACGAGGCCATATGCCAAGTCCATTACCAGCCCGCTGAAAGAAAACATTTTGCCGTACATCATTTTCACAAAAAGGGTTACAAATTTATCGCCACCCTCCCCCCCTCATAAATTTTAAATTACGATAAGCACAACAAGCTCTAAGTTCAAAGTTCTATAAGCGAACATCCGAGAAAACTCCTGTCAAACTCACCTCAGCACGGATTTCTCACTTGAATTTGCGATTTATAAACCTGTCTCCATCTTTATCTACAGATATACACCATGATGGTAGACTATTATGCACAAATAGTGTTTAGATACCAAAAACAATCATCAGCGGCAATCTGAACACAATTGACCTCTGTCAATCCAAATCAATGCAATTACCTTAATGTGAAATTGTTGAGTTTGCAGCAGTTAAAGTCAACAAAAAATAAGGGTTAGGTCAGGGCTTTATCATCATCGATAGATGTAAGACAAATCATTCGAAAATATAGAGTTCTGGAGGACCACTAGGTGAACAAGAATTAACTAGAGATATAAAATACTGGGTTTTTTAAAACCAGGGAGAACAAAACAAATCTAAGTTATGATACAATTTAAAATTGGACAGCAGAACCATTAACTTAAGGTGAACATCTAGAATAGAAGTCCTCGTCCTTGTCCTGGAGTATGCATAAATCGAAACCAACAAAAGCAACAATACACATGCGTGATCATTGGCCACCACTCTCAACCTAGCAGCAAAGCCTGAACGTTCTCGCGATGATGCATATTTCGGGATCACCTAAATCCAGAGTCACTGTGAAGCACATACACCCTTTTGTTTGAAAGTGGCAGAACTGTCAGAAGTATGTACATTTTAATTGTTTCTATTTACATCCCATGGCTACATAACCAGTTATTCTTATTTCAGCATAAATTAGGAATCGATTTGATGAATATGGAATGAAAGCTAATACGCATGTATGTATGTCATCTCCACTCAAATCCTTGGGGCAGATCAGGCATATGAGTTCCCATTGTAAAATGCTCCCAGACAATCTAGCTACATCTGCTTTAAACATGCAGATTCCTTCAAAATTTTGACCATGATTTTATCTCATTTATTGGCTGAATGTCAAAAACGACACACTCGTTGAAGCCATTGTTAATATAACCGATTGTAGTTTAGTTTATGATAACACCACTAGAGGGAGTCATCATACTGTCTCGCCTGCTTTGTGTTTGTTTACATAGATACATGTGTATCGACAGCACGGGGACGTATCACCCTCGATTGGAGCAGAAAATTATGTTAGCAAACCGAGTGCAGCAGTGGTTACCCAACAGGCACTGAACAACCAGCATCACTGTCGCTGCTCACTGTGCCTTATGTGACGGTATGGTAATTGGCCCTTGGAATTCCATAAATCATTTATGGAATTCCATAATTAATTAAGGTATTTATGGAATTCCATAAATGATTTATGGAATTCCATAAATGATTTATGGAATTCAATAAATCATTCATGGAATTCCATACCTATTAAATGATTTCATGGAATTCCATAAATCATTAATGGAATTCAACAAATCATTTATGGAATTCCGTAAATCATTCATGGAATTCCAAGACCAGGTTTCTTTTATAAAATTAAGTAGTGATTTAATTTTGTAAAGGCATCCTTACTAATAAAGAAACAATAATGTCTTTCTTGCCTTACAAACCCAGAAGTTCACCTAAGAATGTAAAAAACAAAGCTGAGTTTTCTGAAATAACACAAAATGTCATATTGTCTAGTGACCCACTTCAGAAAAAGTACACACTCAATCCTTGTGCTGCCATATAGGGCAACATATTATCCTACAAAATATTATGATGGAGGTAAATTCATGAGAACTTAAGTAGAAACAAAACTAATGGCAACTAAAATCTGAATTGGCTTAGCCTTGGCATCATTTACAGTTCACAGTACTTGATGACCCAGTGAAAGTTACCATGCAGATTAACCCAACTTAAGTCGTTAACTTATGGTTTTGAAATAGAAATTACTAAATCTATAAAAGTACTATCAGTTGACTGAGAATAGTCAATATCCCATCGGCTATGTGCTCTACTGATGCCTTAATGACAGTCCACAAGGACAGTACAGAGCCGACATTTAATTCCTGCACTAAATGCGCGGGCATCCCATGCATAATACATGACTACACGCCTGATAGCCATCCAGTTTCCTTCGCATGGATGCATGGATGACCTCATAACTGAACGTAGCTTTAATTCGCAAGCAACGTGGGTCATTGATGTCCTTGGCTTATCTTTTGACATGATATCCATGGGTGTTTGCACTACCAGGCCTTCGCATAGAACCGGTCGACTGGTGCAGGAATCAAATGGCTGTACTGGATAAGTATCTACTACTACTTCTACTACTACTACAACTATTACTACTACTACTACTACTACTACTACTACTACTACTACTACTACTGCTGCTGCTGCTACCACTACTACTTCTACTACTACTACTTCTACTACTACTACTACTACTACTACTACTACTACTACTACTACTACTTCTACTACTACTACTAGTAGGACTGCTTCTACTACTACTACTACTACTACTACTACTACTACTACTACTACTACTACTTCTACTACTACTACTACTACTACTACTACTACTACTACTTTTACTGCTGTTAGTACTACTACTTCTACTACCATTGATTACAAAACACAACAAGCGAGTGCCGGGGTCAATAATTTTTTCTCAACAATCTAAGAAAAGAGAGGTCCACCGAACCAGAGCTGCGGAAATGTAGAAGCGAAATACATGCTGTGAGTAAGGCGATAAGGTGGCGCTCTGCTCTGCCGGACACTCCTCTCTACAACATATATACAAAATTTCATCATTACTTCTGTGAATGAAAGAATACAATGTTTTCACATTGGAATGCATTCACTTTACTAGTACACAAATTGTAGTACTACCACAATCAATTAGCAGTGAGCAAATAATAAGCATTTCAAAGTTTATTTAAAGAGTAAAGTAATACTCAGAAGAAACCAGAACCCTAGGGTTGGTGGGTGCAGAAACTCTCACCAGTGTGAAGGGAGAGCTGCGTTCGTTCACGGTGACAATCAACGGGAAGTGAGCGTTGCTGCATAAACACATGTTGATTGGTCAATCTGCACGTGCCACCTATATACTATCTAATTCACACACTGTTCACGTGAACAGTATCTTTCAAGCACTCAAGATTTGCGTGTTGTACCCTCAATCAATGACGCACTATGTTTCCATTGTACCACCATTGATTACAAAACACAACAAGCGAGTGCTGGGGTCAATAATTTATTCTCAACAATCTAAGAAAAGAGATGTCCGCCGAACCAGAGGTGCAGAACAGTTGAAGCGCAATACATGCTGTGAGTAAAGCAATAAGGTGGGGCTCTGGTCTGCCGTACACTCCTCTCTGAAACATATATACAAAATTTCATCATTACTTCTGTGAATGAAAGAATACAATGTTTTCACATAGAAATGCATTCGTTATACTAGTAGACAAATTGTAGTACTTCCACAATCAATTAGCAATGAGCAAATAATTAGCGTTTCAAAGTTTATTTAAAGAGTAAAGTAATACTCAGAAGAAACCAGAATCCTAGGGCTGGTGGGTGCAGAAACTCCCACCAGTGTGATGGGAGACCTGCCTTCGTTCACGGTGACAATCAATGGGAAGTGAGCGTTGCTGCATAAACACATTTTGATTGGTCAATCTGCACGTGCGACCTATATACTATCTAATTCACACACTGTTCACGTGAACAGTGTTTTCGAAGCACTCAAGATTTGCGTGTTGTACCCTCAATCAATGACACACTATGTTTCCATTGTACCACCATTGATTACAAAACACAACAAGCGAGTGCTGGGGTCAATAATTTATTCTCAACAATCTAAGAAAAGAACAGTTGAAGCGCAATACATGCTGTGAGTAAAGCAATAAGGTGGGGCTCTGGTCCGCCATACACCCCTCTCTACAACATATATACACAATTTCATCATTACTTTTGTGAATGAAAGAATACAATGTTTTCACATAGGAATGCATTCACTATACTTGTACACAAATTGTAGTACTTCCACAATCAATTAGCAATGAGCAAATAATTAGCTTTTCAAAGTTTATTTAAGGAGGCAAAGAAATTATTTTAAATTAATGGCCAAACAAAATTTAAGTTTTAATATGAAAGCAATTTAGCTACCCTGCGACGAGCAGGGTACTGATTTAGGTAGCCTAATACAGCATCACTGTGCCAATTTCCAAAGGCTCTCACATCTGACAAGAGTGCTCCCGACTCAAACGCTTCAGTACGGGAGTCGTGTCGTAAAAATTGAAAGGTAATGCGCTGGCCTGCTAGTCTAGAATTCTGCAAAACTAAATGTAACCATCTATTAGCTTGTGTTGTAGTCACGGGAACGATACATCCAGCACAAAATTTCTCAGTTAAGAACAGAGGATCATTTTCAGACCCTGGTCCACAAAATTTGAAATAGCGCCTTAAATTCAAAATGGGCAGATCAGTGAGTTGGAGCTAGCATAAAGTGGTACAAAATATGAATTTGTCAATAACTGAACATTTTTAGCACACTTAATTCTAATATTTAAACCAGCTGCAGAAAAGAAAACGTCACCCAAAGTGAGATTTCATGTATGATCTAAAGGTGAAATTCTCTTAGGCTAAAATGTAGAGAGAGGAGACATAGTGAAAAAAATAAATAAAACTAAAGCCCTAAAAGTCAAATGATCTTTCCCAAAATATACAACCTTAATCCTTCAAACTCAAAGCTGTAGCTTTAAGAGGTTTATAACGAATTGTTAAATCTACTGCACGCCACATCTGCCTAACTGGGAATGCTGTAAAGATAGTTTGGTCTAAATCTAGCCAAGCACAGAGGGTTGAAAGGCCTGAAACATAGTTCTTAACTGTGCCTGGACACTTGAATGTGTGCAGCAAAAAAGAACTCAATGTATGCACATACAACAAGAGGAGTTAGATCAAAGATAGTAAGATTATAGTGGCATGCAAATAGCAGAAAAGTCTTAAAATAATTCAACAGGTTTTTCCTCAAACCTGGTCTTATATACATATACTTACATTCATTGGCCTCACTCAAAAGGTGCTGCATGTTTGAATGGGCACCTGCAAAGTAATCATTTTGACTGATGACTGTACTTGTCTCTTTGTAACTGAGGTAAATGTATTCCAAGAACCTACAAAATCTTGTATTTCATACAGTTTATTCTGAGGAATTGATAGTGTCAGGTCCATTGAATTCACCAGAATTCCCAACCACACCATAGAAGTAGACTGCTCACAGGTTTTATGTGGAGCCATCTCGAGACCAACTTCTCTCAGAACGCCCTGTAAAGTGCCAAAAGATTCGTAAGCCACCTCACTTTCTAACTCAGCTCCCCCAAAATCATCAATATAAGGACAGGAAAGAAACTCAGACCATGAATGTAGGAGGCGGCCATTGTTGTCCACTCCATCATCATTGCTGCAGTTCTTAATCCGAAGTGAGGGCAAACATCCATATATATCTTTCTCTCATGATTTATGGACATTAGGGGCCGATCCAATGGGTCCAAGCATAATTGCCTATACCCACGCGAAAGATCTAGTTTGTACATCAAACAACCAGGACCAAGTTCCCTCACTCTCTCTGACATGAAATCAATAGTTGGCAATTAACAAAACAAAAAATTACACATGAGTAGTCATCAATCGTCATAAATCTCGAGCTAGCAACTTTGTATTGTGGTACTGTCAAGAAAACATAGGGCGGGGCCCTTTGTGTCTTCCTCGTTAACTTGGTCCCAAACGACATGGCTGTCTGCTTTGCCCATGCATATTCCCTCGAGCTAGATCATTTTGACCAATATTTTCATCTAATTTCTTGGCTGAAAATGAACAACGATGCGGTCTTCAAAGCCATTGTTTTAGAATATGACTGATATGAACCCCCTCTAGGTGCAAGGTCATGTCACAGGTACCTCGTATTAAGACAGGACCTGAAAATCGGCATCTACTACGCAAACCACGTGCTGTTAGTAGTTTTGATGCTTATGGGAAAATTTAAAAATGTTTTTAAAATACTCATCATGCAGATTCCCAGTTGAGATAGGACCTTGCACCTTACCAAAGACGTGAATGATCAAATGGTAGGGTTTGATGTTCAAGCAAATGGTGAATCTTGAAATTTTCCCCAAAAATCGAAACACCGCAAGATATGTTCGTAAAGGGTGCCATATCAACTCAAAATAGCCAATTATTTATAAGTTTATGATTATTCTGTAACTATGAGATGTAACCATTACAATAGCATAAGTGCCGTTGTCTACATTTAACACATTATCAAATATTGAAGTTTTGAAAATGACTCGGGTCTCTATTCTGGATTTTCACTAGATTTTCAAGTTGTTGGTTCTGCAGTCGCATCTTAAAATGGTATCATAACTAAGATGTTTTATTCTCCCACTCTGAGGTGTGTTTTACAGTTAATGATAAGTTGTCCTCAATGGCCTGTCCTCAATAGGGTTAATGGTTAAACTAGTGTAATTGTCCAATCAGATCCCTCATTTTCAATCAAGGGGTCACTGCTGCTGGGTCAAAGGTAGACCTAACAATAGTGCGCGTGGATTTGAACAAGCGTCACGCACGTGATCTGGCGCCAATTATTAGGGGAAACAAACGGTGCACATCACAATAAACGCGTATTACCATTGTTGAACTATTGCACAGGCGACCTTTGGCTGACCTAGTTTAGCTAGCTAACTTCACGGTAAAATGTGTAAATTTCTCCTTTTTATCGTGGGAGAAACAGGTTCCATCACTCGTGGATGGAAAGAGGAAAGAGGACCTCCACACTGCCCCCACAATCCTGCCTAGAATCCTAACTTACTACCCTCAAAGCCCTCCAAACTGCCCCCACAATCCTGCCTAGAATCCTAACTTACTACCCTCAAAGCCCTCCACACTGCCCCCACAATCCTGCCTAGAATCCTAACTTACTACCCTCAAAGCCCTCCACACTGCCCCCACAATCCTGCCTAGAATCTTAACTTACTACCCTCAAAGCCCTCGACTCTGCCCCCACAATCCTGGCTAAGATCCTAACTAACTACCCTCAAAGCCTTCCACACTGCCCCACAATCCGGCCTAGAATTCTAACTTACTACCCTCAAAGCCCTCCACACTGCCCCCACAATCCTGCCTAGAATCCTAACTTACTACCCTCAAAGCCCTCCACACTGCCCCCACAATCCTGCCTTGAATCCTAACTTACAACCCTCAAAGCCCTCCACTCTGCTCGCACAATCCTGCCTAAGATCTTAAGTTACTACCCTTAAAGCCCTCCACACTGCCCCACAATCCTGCCTAGAATCCTAACTTACTACCCTCAAAGCCCTCCACACTGCCCCAAAAATCCTGCCTAGAATCCTAACTTACTACCCTCAAAGCCCTCCACACTGCCCCCACAATCCTGCCTTGAATCCTAACTTACAACCCTCAAAGCCCTCCACTCTGCTCGCACAATCCTGCCTAAGATCTTAAGTTACTACCCTTAAAGCCCTCCACACTGCCCCACAATCCTGCCTAGAATCCTAACTTACTACCCTCAAAGCCCTCCACACTGCCCCAAAAATCCTGCCTAGAATCCTTACTTACAACCCCAAAGCCCTCCACACTGCCCCTACAATCCTGCCTAGAATCCTTACATACTACCCTCAAAGCCCTCCACACTGCCCCCACAATACTGCCTAGAATCCTAAATTACTACCCTCCACACTGCCCCCACAATCCTGCCTAGAATCCTAACTTACTACCCTCAAAGCCCTCCACACTGCCCCCACAATCCTGCTTAGAATCATAACTTACTACCCTCAAAGCCCTCCACACTGCCCCCACAATCCTGCTTAGAATCATAACTTACTACCCTCAAAGCCCTCCACACTGCCCCCACAATCCTGCCTAGAATCCTAGCTTACTACCCTCAAAGCCCTCCACACTGCCCCAACAATCATGCCTAGAATCCTAACTTACTACACTCAAAGCCCTCCACACTGCCCCCACAATACTGCCTAGAATGCTAACTTACTACCCTAAAAGCCCTCCACACTGCCCCTACAATCCTGCCTAGAATCCTAACTTACTACCCTAAAAGCCCTCCACACTGCCCCTACAATCCTGCCTAGAATCCTAACTTACTACCCTAAAAGCCCTCCATACTGCCCCCACAATCCTGCCTAGAATCCTAACTTACTACCCTCAAAGCCTCCACACTGCCCCCACAATCCTGCCTAGAATCCTAACTTACTACCCTAAAAGCCCTCCACACTGCCACCACAATCCTGTCTAGAATCCTAACTTACTACCCTCAAAGCCCTCCACACTGCCCCCACAATCCTGCTCAGAATCATAACTTACTACCCTCAAAGGCCTCCACACTGCCCCCACAATCCTGCCTAGAATCCTAACTTACTACCCTCAAAGCCCTCCACACTGCCCCCACAATACTGCCTAGAATGCTAACTTACTACCCTCAAAGCCCTCCACACTGCCCCCACAATCCTGCCTAGAATCCTAACTTACTACCCTCAAAGCCCTCCACACTGCCCCCACAATCCTGCCTAGAATCCTAGCTTACTAGCCTCAAAGCCTCCACACTGCCCCCACAATCCTCCCTAGAATCCTAGCTTACTACCCTCAAAGCCCTCCACACTGCCCCAACAATCCTGCCTAGAATCCTAACTTACTACACTCAAAGCCCTCCACACTGCCCCCACAATACTGCCTAGAATGCTAACTTACTACCCTAAAAGCCCTCCACACTGCCCCTACAATCCTGCCTAGAATCCTAACTTACTACCCTAAAAGCCCTCCACACTGCCCCCACAATCCTGCCTAGAATCCTGACTTACTACCCTCAAAGCCCTCCACACTGCCCCTACAATCCTGCCTAGAATCCTAACATACTACCCTCAAAGCCCTCCACACTGCCCCCAAAATCCTGCCGAGAATCCTGACTTACTACCCTCAAAGCCCTCCACACTGCCCCGACAATCCTGCCTAGAATCCTAGCTTACTACCCTCAAAGCCCTCCACACTGCCCCAACAATCCAGCCTAGAATCCTGACTTACTACCCTCAAAGCCCTCCACACTGCCCCCACAATCCTGCCTAGAATACTGACTTACTACCCTCAAAGCCCTCCACACTGCCCTCACAATCCTGCCTAGAATCCTGACTTACTACCCTCAAAGCCCTCCACAATACCCCCACAATCCTGCCTAGAATCCTGACTTACTACCCTCAAAGCCCTCCACAATACCCCCACAATCCTGCCTAGAATCCTAACTTACTACCCTCAAAGCCCTCCACACTGCCCCCACAATCCTGCCTAGAATCCTGACTTACTACCCTCAAAGCCCTCCACACTGCCCCCACAATCTTGCCTAGAATCCTAACTTACTACCCTCAAAGCCCTCCACACTGCCCCCACAATCCTGCCTAGAATCCTAACTTACTACCCTCAAAGCCCTCCACACTGCCCCCACAATCTTGCCTAGAATCCTAACTAACTACCCTCATAGCCCTCCACACTGCCCCCACAATCCTGCCTAGAATCCTGACTTACTACCCTCAAAGCCCTCCACACTGCCCCACAATCCTGCCTCGAATCCTAATTTACTACCCTCAAAGCCCTCCACACTGCACCCACAATCTTGGCTAGAATCTTGACTTACTACCCTCAAAGCCCTCCACACTGCCCCCACAATCCTGCCTAGAATCCTTACTTACTACCCTCAAAGCCCTCCACACTGCCCCCACAATCCTGCCTAGAATCCTGACTTACTACCCTCAAAGCCCTCCACACTGCACCCACAATATTGGCTAGAATCTTGACTTACTACCCTCAAAGCTCTCCACACTGCCCCCACAATCCTGGCTAGAATCCTAACTTACTACCCTCAAAGCCCTCCACACTGCCCCCCAAATCCTGCCTAGAATCCTAACTTACTACCCTCAAAGCCCTCCACACTGCCCTCACAATCCTGCCTAGAACTCTAATTTACTACCCTCAAAGCCCTCCACACTGCCCCCCACAATCCTGCCTAGAATTCTTACTTACTACCCTCAAAGCCCTCCACACTGCCCCCACAATCCTGCCTAGAATCCTGAATTACTACCCGTAAAGCCCCCACAATACCCCCACAATCCTGCATGAAACCCTAACCTACTACCCCCACAACCCTCTACATAATCTTCACTACCCTCGCTTAAACTCCATCTGAATACCCTCAACACTCTCCACACTACCCCCCTACATTGGCTGAAGCCCCAGCGGGCTACCCTGAACCACCTCCACAATAGCCCCACAATCCTCCCTAAAACCCTGGCAGACTACCCTCCCAACCCTCCACATTAACCTTCACTACCCTATCCAGAAAAACTAAAAGTTAAAAAGAAACTAAGGCCAAGCCACCACACACATAAATCAATACCTCGACACCATTGGCATCTCTTTTGTTCATAACTTAAATTTAGATATATCGAAATCTCTCTTGTGTTAAGAAGCTTTTTAATCAGTAATGTATATTCTTCTTCTTTAATAGGGTCAGCTAACATAATACATGTGGGATTACTTTCTCCATAATGTAGAATAGGTATATATCGCGCTACAAAAAATTCGCGAAGAGCCGATTTTTGTTTATTTTGCGTGTACTCTATCATGCGAGTGAGCGAGCTTTACAGCGCCATCTATTGAACCAAACAGTAATACAAAAATTCAAACATTCGGCGGCCATCCTGCGGCCATAACTTGGCAGTATTTCAAACAAAACTAGGAATCAAATTCCACAAAAGGCAATAAACATGGTATGATAAAAAAAACATGGAAAATAGTTAGTTGTAAGTTGGTGGAAGGAACTGTAGCATCCAGCAAATACCACAGCTTACCTCAAAAGATTGTGACGAGCTTTTCGGGATTGTAAAGCCCTTACAGGCAATATATGTAGTATCAATGATTCTCATTGGTTAACCAATTAACGACAGCAGTCAGATAATTTTGGTGAAATACTTCAAGAAAAAGCATCGCTAGGAAAATGTATGACGGAAAGTTGTTTATAACAGTACTAAGAGCATATTTATTTTAATTATCTTTGTAAAAGCACTATTTTCCCAAGTTATAGCCAAAAGATTCATAGATCCAGACCAAAATTTCTATAGGACGTTAACCAATATGCTGCTGGTTGCTAATTTCGGTAATACAAAATGATGCAAAATATCTGATGAATAACTAAACCCTGGCACGAGAGCTTAGGGCTAATATTTTTTTCAAAAATGTTTGCGTCCTTTTGCTCATGACAAAGGTAGCCTCAGCATTGTAAGGGTTTAGCATGAGTAGGTTGAATATATTGATTCTTACTTTACCAGCATTGTCTTTGTATATATCGACAGCGATGTATGAAAGTAAAGCTTATAAATGATCACCAACACACAGCACCTTATCTAGAAGAAAGAAGGTCGGCAAATGTAGTTTTACGATGTAAAATGTAAAAAGACATTATTTTCAAGCGTGTGTGTACCTCAAACTGCTAGCTTGGGAAAACTGAATTTTACCATAATCATTTTAAATTCTGTTTTATATCTTGAAATTATACATGTTGAGATGTTAACCCGTGCATAGTATGAACTCTCTCAAGCTTTTTATCTGTAATGTACTAGTATATGACTCCTCTTTTACAAATTCAACTATGAATAGTACATGTGAGTTTACTTTCTCCATACTTAACATCAGATTCCCTAAATGGCAATGAATATGGTATCATATCACAAATTAACAAATGGTAGCATTGAAACCAATATCTACGTACTTTTCCATTGTTTATATTATGACGTTTTAAATGTATCGACCACACGATATATATATCCGCATTCATCATGGTTGGTATAACACAACCTCACAGACACCATTGATAATCATATTAGCGTATAGATGGATTGTTCACAACAGAAGGAAACTATTGATCATTCTGTTCAGTCATATGGGATTTTGTTTATCGCCACTCCTTCTGCCAAATTGCAGATAAGTTGTGGCAAGTGAGTTGTAAGTTGTGGGGGAAACTGGAGTACCCAGCAAAAACCACGACTTAATTCCAAAAAATGGGACAAGCTTTTCGGGATTGCAAATGCCATGAGAGACAGTACATGTACTGTCAATTAATTTCATTGGCCATCCCATTAATGACTGTAGCGGCCAAAAGTAGTCAGATAAATTTGGTGAAATACTTCAGGAAAGTGCATCGCTAGGGAACTGTATGAAGAAAATATGTTGATAAGACTACTAAGAGCATATCTATTTTAATTATCTTTGTAAAAGCGCTATTTTCCCAAACTATAGCCAAGAGATCCATGGATTCAGAACAAAATATCTAGAGGACATTAACCAATACTCAGTATTCTGCTGGTTTCTAATTCTGGTGATATACAAATGATGCAGATTTCTGAAGAATGACTGAAACCTTGGCACATGGGTACTCATTTGAGAGTCCTTAGTGAGATTGTTTTCAAAAATCTTTGCGTACTTTTGCTTATGACGAAAGTAGCCTAAGCATTGAAAGGTTTCAGCATGCCTGGGTTGAATATATTGATTCTTACTTTACCAGCATTGTCTTTGTATATAACCACAGCGATGTATGGTAGTAAGGCTTGCAAAGGATCATCAACAATATTATGCTTATTAGAATACTAAGAGTATATCTCCTTAGATCATTTTTGTACAGAGCATTCTTTTCCCAAGTTATAACCAAAGATTCATAGATCCAGACTGCTATTATTAGAGGACCTTAAGTATGGATTCGTTAAGTATACGTATGTTGATACTTACTATACTAGCTTTGTCTTTGTTAAGTGACAGCGATCTATCCAAGTAAAGGTGAAATTGATCACCAATACACCATGCCTTTTCTAGGAGGTAGAAGGTTGGCGATTGTAGCTTTAACATGGAAAATGTAGCCGGACATTAGTGTTAAGCTTGTGTCCACCTAAAAATCAATAATCAGATCAGAAATGACTGCTATGTGGTATAACTGTAATTATCTTTTTCAATACTAGAAATTAGGTACATCGAGATGACGATCCTGTACATAGTATGTAACATAGTATGAGATCTCTCTTGTGATGATATACTTTATATCTTTAGTGTTTATGGTTCCTCCTTCATAAAATTCAGCTATACATAATACATGTGAGGTTATTTTCTCCATACTCGGAATCAGGTTCTATAAGAGTCAATGTATATGGTATGATATATAGAATCAAATAATGGTATGAAAAAGCTATTTAAGCATTGCGTGAAATCAACGAGTTTGTGCATTTCTATCAAGACGTGTGACCAAATGTATTGACCACACAATACGTATATATCCGTGAACAATATGGTCGGGATCACACAATCTCATAAACACCATAGAGTTCTGAGTGAATTTTCAAACACAGGTGGCAATGCAATTATGTATCATTTTGCTCATTAATATGGAATTTCTAATTCTTTTTGTCGCCACTCTTCTTACTACATTGCTGATAAAATATGACAAGTATGTTGATAAGACTACTAAGAGCATATCTATTTTAATTATCTTTGTAAAAGCGCTATTTTTCCAAACTATAGCCAAAAAATCTATAGATCCAGACCAAAATCTCTAGAGGGCAAGAATGACTGAAACCTTGGCACATGGGTACTCATTTGAGAGTCCTTAGTGAGAGCTATCAGATGAATACCTGAAAATCAAAACATCCGGGCCGCATTCTCTAGATGACTAGCCTAAACATATATTTGGTTAAGTATACGTATATTGATTCTTACATTACCAGCATTTATTTTGTAAAGCGACAGCGATCTATAAAGTAAGGGCTCTAAATGATCACCAACACACTGTACCTTATTTAGGAGGTAGAACGCAGGATATCGAAGTTTTTCTGAAGGGAAATGTAACAAGACTTGCTTTAGGCCCAAACACGAATATCAGATGCGAAATGACCGATGCCTTGTCAAACCTGGTGGAGCCTTATAACTAGGTTGTCTGATAACTTGGGAAATCTGAATTTTACCAAAATCTCGGTGAATTATATTTTTATAAATTGAAATAAGATATAAATTGACATGATGATACCGTGCATTGTATGAAACCTCTCTTGGGATATGAGTATGAAAAAGCGATCAAAACATGGCATGAAATCAATGAGTAAAGTATAATGGGGCTCTGGTGGAGTCTCCGGGTCCCTCTCCTTTCTAACTGGAGTGTATGGAAGTAACTCAGAACTCAGACTACCATAGAATCAAAACAAATCAGTATGTAAACTCGAATTTCATAAGCAATATTGAAATTTCATTAAGATGGGTAAATATAAATCAATGAGTAAATAAATTAATTTCATTATAGAAATTACTATTTATTATTAGAATCATACTGCAGAATATACTATATACAAATGATTGTAGTTTGTATTAGAATCTTGTGCTAACAATTGCTTGTATACAATCGATCAAGGATTACTTCCCTTATTTTATTAGGTTTCTTAACCAATCAGATAAATATGTCTGATTCTGTCAATACTAAATATAAGTAAGAATCGGGGCATCTTTGTACCCAAGTTTCGTGTATGTATTAAATGCATACTGCTGTACCCTTTGTTTACAACAAAATGATAATGAGATATACAAGAGGTTTTAGAAGATCGAAGTTACAGTGTGTGCATCTTATAGAATAGTTGTGTATATACGTTTGTAAAGGTTCCATGGAAAGACTTGTGAGTCTCATTGTGTGTCCTCTGTATAAAGAAGGGTATACATTGTTCTTATCATAGCCAACTTGTTTTGTTATAATTATGACTGAAAACCCGAATAATGCCAAGATAGCTCACTAAATATTTTTATTTCGTTTTTTTTATTGCATACATTACGACCGTCTAGTATTTTAGTTATTAGTCTGCATATCCATGTTTGTTCCAAATTCAACCTTTGTAATAGAGAGCTTTCGCTATCTGGATGTCCATAGAAATATTGTAGAACACAGACCATCATGTCTGGTGTACCATTATGTTCCGATTCATTGAAGTGCCCTGCCACACTGTGGACCAGTGTATTGTCCTGTGTGACATTTCTGAAGTGTTCACAGTCTCTACATTAAAGTTCTTTTAGTTTGTCCAACATACATTTTGTTACACTTAATACAGTACTAATTGCAACCCCGTGCACAGCACTGGCTTATACACAGTATCTTAGTTTTTTGAGATAAGAACAGCTAACATTAGTAGCCAAGGGAAGAGCTCTTTATGCTCTTTCTAACAATATAATGATTTTGGGACCCTCAGTTAGAATTCTGCTGTATTTTAAAATAATAAATTACCGCCTTTCAAACTATACAAAATGTGTGGTTGTAGGCCCAATAATAAGTGAGAAATCATCAAATGAAAATTGACATTTTGTTGAGAATCTCAGGAAATTAAAACATCTGTTCCAGGTGTATTCATTCGATGATTTCGCCGTGATTACTAGGCCTACAATTACGATATATTTAAAAAGAACGTATTACGGAATTCCTAGCTCGATATATAAAATTTGCCTTAAGCCCATTTATCACAAAGTAATCGTCGAATGAATAAGGACATATATCAGCAAATCATTTCTTACTATTTAAAAAAATATGTATTTTCAATAATTATTATGCTACATTTTATAGAATGTACATATTAGGTCTATGGTTATTGTTCTATGTTAATGTTTATTGTACTATGGTCGTGTATACTTATAAACCACACGTATATATTTTGATTAAAGGAGCATACATGACTTATTTGGTTACTTATCAAAACAATGCTATATAAAGATATGAGTGTACGCCAAATAATGATATGTGTAATGAGCACTACCCACTGACAGTTCCAACGCGCGGACAGTGCGGCTACTTAAAGCTGACCCTAAAATCCATTACCTGTAACCTATATGCGCATCACTATTGCATAACGTCCTGCTCGGAAAAAATATACCTGGATGGCATTGTCATATGCTACATCGGACCTATATGGATAAAAGATAATGTTAAGAATCATGGTGTGTTTCCGTCTGATATAGTTCTTTGGCTACATGAATCCTATCCCCAAAGCGAATCCTCTAGAAGACCTCGCCAGTATGAGTGGCCCATACCCGCGAAATGGTTAAAACCTCCCAATGCGGGAAATGGTATTTCTAAGGAATTCTGTCAATATATTGGAACCACTATTAATGAATGTCTTATTAGTTTGATGATTGTGCCATTATGTGTAGTGACAAATGCAAATAGTTGGCTATCTCACGATAAAGGCGTATCTGATGGAAATGTTCGCTCCATATTTTATGCTGTGTATAACCTTAATGATGACTTTTGTGCAATGAATTTGTATACTTATAGAACGACCCCCTGACCTGCGATCACAACGTATGCTCACTCAGTGGTCTACAATGGTTATATGCCTATTTTTGGAACACTGAAACGGTCCATATTGAGTGGTCGAGCAGGCCGTACCTGGGGACAGGTGACACCATACTTACTTCCGGAATAGTTAGGGTCAAGGTAGACGACCTTCAGGTGAGCATGTGACGCGATAAGGGAGGAAAAGGCAACGCCCGCTATAAGTGCCCTTGCTGTTACTATCAGGTGAGCATACGACGTGATAAGGGAGGAAACGGCAACGCCTGCTATAAGTGCCCTTGCTGTTACTATCAGGTGAGCATACGACGCGATAAGAGAGGAAACGGCAACGCCTGCTATAAGTGCCCTTGCTGTTACTATCAGGTGAGCATACGACGCGATAAGGGAGGAAACGGCAACGCCTGCTATAAGTGCCCTTGCTGTTACTATCAGGTGAGCATACGACGCGATAAGAGAGGAAACGGCAACGCCTGCTATAAGTGCCCTTGCTGTTACTATCAGGTGAGCATACGACGTGATAAGGGAGGAAACGGCAACGCCCGCTATAAGTGCCCTTGCTGTTACTATCAGGTGAGCATACGACGCGATAAGAGAGGAAACGGCAACGCCTGCTATAAGTGCCCTTGCTGTTAGTATCAGGTGAGCATACGACGCGATAAGAGAGGAAACGGCAACGCCTGCTATAAGTGCCCTTGCTGTTAGTATCAGGTGAGCATACGACGCGATAAGGGAGGAAACGGCAACGCCTGCTATAAGTGCCCTTGCTGTTACTATCAGGTGAGCATACGACGCGATAAGGGAGGAAACGGCAACGCCCGCTATAAGTGCCCTTGCTGTTAGTATCAGGTGAGCATACGACGCGATAAGAGAGGAAACGGCAACGCCTGCTATAAGTGCCCTTGCTGTTAGTATCAGGTGAGCATACGACGCGATAAGGGAGGAAACGGCAACGCCTGCTATAAGTGCCCTTGCTGTTACTATCAGGTGAGCATACGACGCGATAAGAGAGGAAACGGGACCGCCCGCTATAAATGCCCTTGCTGTTACTATCAGGTGAGCATACAACGCGATAAGGGAGGAAACGGGACCGCCCGCTATAAGTGCCCTTGCTGTTACTATCAGGTGAGCATACGACGCGATAAGGGAGGAAACGGCACCACCCGTTATAAGTGCCCTTGCTGTTACTAGAGAGGTTGAGCTATCCTGTTTCCGACATCGAGATCGGATTAGCATATCACCTTCTATGGCGTTCCCGATCTCGATGTTGGAACATCCTTTCCAAGGTTGGGCTATGCCGTCTGGATAAGTATCTGTCAATAGATGTCGTCGTTGTTCTAAAATGTATTTGTTGAATTTGTCAAAACTCCTTCTGTCGGCATGAAACAATTGAAATGTGGCGCAAATACAGTTCGGTTACACAATACGTATGGTTAGCTACCACGTAGCCACTGTAAGATGTTTTTAACAAACTGCTTACAGCATAAATTTAGCAAGAACCTACGCCGTTCGATACTTACGGGATACAGCCAGTTTATGTCGGGTGATGAGAACTGCGCAGACCCGAGCTCTGAGGGAAACGATGACGTCAACACATTCTATGGTGACGTCATCGTCGCCTATCCCGTTCCCGTTGTCAGAAACGGGATAGCCCAATCTCTCTAATATCAGGTGAGCATACGACGCGATAAGGGAGGAAACGGCAACGCCCGCTATAAGTGCCCTTGCTGTTACTATCAGGTGAATGGAACTTATCTTGACAAGTATGTGTTGATGATGACAAGTATGTACCAATGTGGCTACTACCAGGTAAGGGGTAGCTATTCAAAGAGGCACCTCCTGATGATAATACCTGGAACACTAGACTTTACTATGACAGGCAAGACTATATGCCTATAATCCATACCTATATACTATTATAGGACTTTACTGTGGCGCTATACACAAACTATCATTATGCTAGTAATGTGGTGTATAATGTGTTTGTTGGTATCAATTCCTGGTGGCTGTTATTATGCAATACTTGATTACAGAAATCCTACAGAAACCGAATACGAAGAGAAAACCTAAAAGAATTAGACTAGCCTGCTGGAACGCTAGAGGCTTTAACAGCGCAGTTCCGTACCTTAGATATATATGTGATAGAGCCGATATCATTTGTTTATCAGAACACTGGTTACATGAAAATAAACTTAAACTTTTAGAGGAAATATTAGATAGTTTTTTGTATTGTGTAAGGGCAAGTAAGTTTGCCACAGCCGAGAATTATGGTTCCAAAAGGGTTAAGGTGGCGTAGCTATCTTATGGAGTAAAGATCTCGGTAGAGTATTACAAATTAGTAATATCATCCATGATAGGATGTGTGGTACTAGGATACAGACTAAGATAGTATACCTACCTGCATACGCTTCCCCTGACAATTATGAGGCAATTTTAGAGGACCTGAGTGAATTCATAAATTCTAGAGAAATGGGATCTAAAACTTTCATTTGCCGCGATGCAAATGCCGACATGGGATCTCTGGGAGGTCCCCGGAAAAAAAGCCTACTTCTAGAGGGAAAGTCTTTTTTTAATTTATTAATAGCTTTAACCTTACAGCAGTCAACCTGCAACGTGAATGTAAAGGGCCCATTAAAAAAATTACAGGACCGACAGGTTTTTCAACTATTGATTATATTATGGTACCCCGTGACTTGCTCAACCAGGTTAAGGACTGTAGAGTTCTCGGTGAAGATGTTTTAAATAATTCGGACCACTCACCTGTTTTGATGTGCATGAACGTGGGGGAATTACTCCCTACAGCAATTAAAGCCATACAGAGTAAAATACCAAAATGGAACAAGGTCTCTGAGGTTGATTTAAAGGCCCTCTATACGAGCGTAGTGGATGAAAAGATGCAAAATATACTTACCTTCAGTGGCCAAATAAAGTCCCAAGGTGATATCGATATAGCCATAGAAAAAATAACACTTACTCTGACTGAGGCCAGCAAAGCCATTCCCACATCATGCTATAGACCTAATCTGAAGCCGTTTTGGAACGCAGAGTTAAAAGATCTCGAAGCGGTTAAGTGTTAAAAGATTTAAAGCTTGGGTTATAGAAGGTTGCCCCAGGGATTTCGTTCCACTTCATGGAAGGAACATAAGGATGCGAAGAAGGATTTCGCCAGGGTTATACGAAGGGTGACTAGAGAATATGAAAATAATCAGATGATAGAGGCCGTTGATAGGTGTACCATTTATAAAGCAATTTTCTGGCAGCATTTGAAGAAATGTCGGGGAGCTCCTGGTAGTAATTTCCTTGCAATAGCAAAGAAAAACGAACCGGTTGTCAATGAGATAAAGGAAATTCTAGTAGTACAGTAGCCAGCCACCCATTTTTGGGATTCAGGTTAACCCGAGAGCTAGAAAATTTCCGTTGGTATCATGCTTTAGGCCCATACTTGGGGCATACCGCCAGGGTGGATGTAGACTTCAGAAGTGGTGCACATCTTTTTTACGGGGTCATGTCTTAGACACCCCACTATATGTAAAAAGGCCCCAAAATGGTCAAAATAATAGGTATAGGGGTAGGAAAGCCACCCTAAAACAGTCATAACTCAGCTTAAACCAATCATAGGGATCAGTGTTTGGCATTAAAATGTTGGTATGAAAGAGAAGTATCTTTTGAAATAGTAAATACATAACCAACTCTATCCCATGATGTAATAAAGGTCATTCAAGGTCATAATGGCTGCCAAATCAAGAATCTGGGATTTTCTGATATTCTATAGTTTCCGTTTATAAACTTCTCAGTTTTTTTGACGGTATGTATTTCTTTTTTGTAGCCACTTTTTCTCAAGGAATGTCTTTTAATGGAATTGTTGAACATTTTAGAAAGTTCATTGACTAGAGTTTTAAGTCCAATTTTGAGCTGTAAGGTACAAAGTAGGGTACTAAGCCCACCTGGAGACCCCAAAAAGTGTCTTAAATGGTAAAAATTTGAAAATCAAAATGACTTTATCTTAAATTTTTTAAGTAGGAAGGGAGCAGATGATGTAACAAAACATCAGGTTTAATTTTCTCCTCAATCTGGAAGATTATGGAAAAATAATATTGAAATTAAGGGGTGGTTGAAGGTCAAATAAAGGTCAAAATGCCATTTTTCCTCTAAAAATTTCAAATTTTGATCAAGAAATTTTGATGAAGTAGTTGTGTTTTGTCATTATTTAATTTCCAAACCAAGTTACCACAATGATTGACGGATAGATAATCTCAAATATGGTCCAACAAATCATTTTTTACCATTTACTGGTGAAAATGAAGTAGTTTTAAGTCAATAAGGAGGTGTGGAAGGTGGCATTTGGCTATTCCATGCTTATAATAAGTGTTTACGAACGGGTTGTGAGAAGGTGCTAGTATGGGACCACTGTTTAGGTCATAAAAGTTGTGAGCACCAAACAATATAGGTATTGTTTGGTATCAAATTTTTTGTTGTAAGACAGTCTTTCCATTCCATGCAACCAACCTAGGGTAGGGTCTATTGTTGCGATACTAGAGGTCATTCAAGGTCAAACTAACCCCAATTTCATAATTTGAGGCATTTTGTCATTGAACTTTCCATTAAACAGCTTATCATATTCTCCTAGAATACATATTTTATCCTGGAAATATTTTTAGGTGAGAAATAATTTTTAAAAAGGTTTCTGAGACATTTTTAGGTCATTTCAAGAGAAAGTTTGGACCAATTTGGAGTATTTCAGGGCCAAAATTGCAAATGCCTGGTTACGGGTGCACTCACATATTTAGTGAAGCAGCAGAAAGTTGACATAACAGATCGAGTCATATCTTATGGTATGTCAGTTTTCATTTTCAGTAGGGAGAATAAGCCATTTAACTTGCTGCATTACTTGCCTATTGTGCTTGTCATGTAAGATTATAAAGGCAGTGTAAAATATCTCTGAGATTTAAGGAAAAAATGAAGGTCAAATAAAGGTCAAAACATCATTTTTTCTCTAAAAATTCAAATTTTGATGAAGAAATTTTGATGGAGTAGTTTGTGTTTTGTTATTACATAATATCCTAACCACATTACCACAATAATTGACAGACAAGATACCTTAAATATGCTTTAGCAAAACATTTCCACCCTTTACCTGTGAAAATGAAGTAGTTTAAAGTCAATATGGAGGTGTGGAAGGTGGCATTTGGTTATTCCATGCTTATAATAAGTGTTTACGAATGGGTTGTGAGAAGGTGCTAGTATATGGGACCACTGTTTAGGTCATGAAAGTTGTGAGCACCAAACATTATAGGCATTGTTTGGTACCTAAATGTTTGTTGTAAGACAATCTTTCCATTCCATGCAACCGACCTAGGGTAGGGTCTATTGTTGTGATACTAGAGGTCATTCAAGGTCAAACTAACCCCAATTTCATGATTTAAGGCATTTTCTCTTTGGATTTTCCACTTAGCAGCTTATCAAATTCTCATAGAATACATATTTTACCATGGAAATATTTTTAGGTGAGAAATATTTTTCATAAAGGATTCTGAGACATTTTCAGGTCATTTCAAGAGAAAGTTTGAACCAATCTGGAATATTAAGGGGCCAAAATAACAAAATGCCTGATTACGGGTGCACTAAAATATTTAAGTGAAGCAGCAGAAAGTTGACATAACGGATATAGAGACTCATATCTTATGGCATGTCAGCTTTCATTTTTAATTCGGAGAATAAGTATTTTAACTTGCCTATTGTGTTTGTATGTAAGATTATAAAGGCAGTGTAAAATATCTTTCAGATTTAAGGACAAAATAAAGGTCGAATAAAGGTCAAAACGTCATTTTTTTCTCTAAAACGTTCAAATTTTGATGATGAAATTTTGATAACGTTCTTCTTTTTTGTCAATACATAATTTCTTAAGCATGTCACCACTTTAATTGACAGAAAAGTTACCTCAAATATGTTTTAACAAAAAAAAATACCCTTTACCCGTGAAAATGAAGTACTAGTTTCAAGGTAATATGCAGATGTGGAATGTGCTATTGGATAATATTCATGCCTAATCGAGTTGTTAGCAAGTGCTAGTAACATATGGGACCACTTTTTAGGTCATAAAAGTTGTGAGCACCAAATATTATAGGCATTGTTTGCTATCAAAATGCTTGTTGTAAGACAATCTTTCCATTTCATGCAACCAGGCTAGTGTAGGGCATTTTGCTGTGATATGAGAGGTCATTCAAGGTCAAAGTACCCCCAATTTCATGACTTAAGGCATTTTGTCTTTGAATTGCCTGTGTAGTATCTCATCAAGTTCTCCTAGAATACATATTTAATGATATTTTTTCCTGCAAATATTATTTTTAGGTGAGAAATGTCTTTTAAAAGAGAAACTCATGCATTTTAAGGTTATTTCAAGACAAAGTCCGTTCTAATCCTGAATTTTCAAAGTCGAAAATGCTCTATGTGACCTTTTAACCTTGGTTTGACATTCGATTTTTCCTTGAATCTCAATAATATTTAACGCTATCTTTAACCTTACGTGGCAAGCACAAATTGGCAAGTTAAAAGGCATATATGCCCAATTGAAAATGAAAGCTGACGTACCATATGATAAGCTGTTGTGTCAACTTTCTGCTGCTAAATTGATATTTGGTTGCACCTAAATTCAGGCATTTTGTCATTTTGATGCCTAAATATTCACGATTAGCACATACTTTGTCTTGAAATAACCTTAAAAGGCATGAGTTTCTCTTTTAAAAAAACATTTCTCACCTAAAAATAATATTTGCAGGAAAAGATATCATTAGATATGTATTCTATGAGAATTTGATGAGATACTACACAGTCAATTCAAAGACAAAATGCCTTAAGTCATGAAATCGGGGGTAGTTTGACCTTGAATGACCTCTTATATCATTGCAAAATGCCCTACACTAGCCTGGTTCGCGCATGAAATGGAAAGATTGTCTTACAACAAGCATTTTGATAGCAAACAATGCCTATAATGTTTGGTGCTGACAACTTTTATGACCTAAAAATTGGTCCCATATGTTACTAGCACTTGCTAACAACTCGATTAGGCATGAATATTGTCCAATAGCACATTCCACATCTGCATATTACCTTGACACTAGACTTCATTTTCACAGGTAAAGGGTATTTTTTTTTGTTGAACATATTTAAGGTATCTTGTCTGTCAATTAAAGTGGTGACAGGCTTAGGAAATTATGTAATGACAAAACAGAAGTACCTCATCAAAATTTGAACTTTTTATAGAAAAAATGACGTTTTGACCTTTATTTGACCTTCATTTTGTCCTTAAATCTCAAAGATATTTTACACTGCCTTTATAATCTTACATAAAAAACACAATAGGCAAGTTAAAATACTTATTCTCCGAATTAAAAATGAAAGCTGACATGCCATAAGATATGAGTCTCTATCTGTTATGTCAACTTTCTGCTGCTTCACTTAAATATTTGAGTGCACCTGTAATCAGGCATTTTGTCATTTTGGCCCCTAAATATTCCAGACTGGTTCAAATTTTCTCTTGAAATGACCTGAAAATGTCTCAGAATCCTTTTTAAGAAATATTTCTCACCTAAAAATATTTCCATGGTAAAATATGTATTCTATGAGAATTTGATAAGCTGCTAAGTGGAAAATCCAAAGAGAAAATGCCTTAAATCATGAAATTGGGGTTAGTTTGACCTTGAATGACCTCTAGTATCACAAGAATAGACCCTACCCTAGGTCGGTTGCATGGAATGGAAAGATTGTCTTACAACAAACATTTAGGTACCAAACAATGCCTATAATGTTTGGTGCTCACAACTTTCATGACCTAAACAGTGGTCCCATATACTAGCACCTTCTCACAACCCATTCGTAAACACTTATTATAAGCATGGAATAACCAAATGCCACCTTCCACACCTCCATATTGACTTTAAACTACTTCATTTTCACAGGTAAAGGGTATAAATGTTTTGCTAAAACATATTTAAGGTATCTTGTCTGTCAATTATTGTGGTAATGTGGTTAGGATATTATGTAATAACAAAACACAAACTACTCCATCAAAATTTCTTCATCAAAATTTGAATTTTTAGAGAAAAAATGATGTTTTGACCTTTATTTGACCTTCATTTTTTCCTTAAATCTCAGAGATATTTTACACTGCCTTTATAATCTTACATGACAAGCACAATAGGCAAGTAATGCAGCAAGTTAAATGGCTTATTCTCCCTACTGAAAATGAAAACTGACATACCATAAGATATGACTCGATCTGTTATGTCAACTTTCTGCTGCTTCACTAAATATGTGAGTGCACCCGTAACCAGGCATTTGCAATTTTGGCCCTGAAATACTCCAAATTGGTCCAAACTTTCTCTTGAAATGACCTAAAAATGTCTCAGAAACCTTTTTAAAAATTATTTCTCACCTAAAAATATTTCCAGGATAAAATATGTATTCTAGGAGAATATGATAAGCTGTTTAATGGAAAGTTCAATGACAAAATGCCTCAAATTATGAAATTGGGGTTAGTTTGACCTTGAATGACCTCTAGTATTGCAACAATAGACCCTACCCTAGGTTGGTTGCATGGAATGGAAAGACTGTCTTACAACAAAAAATTTGATACCAAACAATGCCTATATTGTTTGGTGCTCACAACTTTTATGACCTAAACAGTGGTCCCATACTAGCACCTTCTCACAACCCGTTCGTAAACACTTATTATAAGCATGGAATAGCCAAATGCCACCTTCCACACCTCCTTATTGACTGAAAACTACTTCATTTTCACCAGTAAATGGTAAAAAATGATTTGTTGGACCATATTTGAGATTATCTATCCGTCAATCATTGTGGTAACTTGGTTTGGAAATTAAATAATGACAAAACACAACTACTTCATCAAAATTTCTTGATCAAAATTTGAAATTTTTAGAGGAAAAATGGCATTTTGACCTTTATTTGACCTTCAACCACCCCTTAATTTCAATATTATTTTTCCATAATCTTCCAGATTGAGGAGAAAATTAAACCTGATGTTTTGGTACATCATCTGCTCCCTTCCTACTTATAAAATTTAAGATAAAGTCATTTTGATTTTCAAATTTTTACCATTTTAGACACTTTTTGGGGTCTCCAGGTGGGCTTAGTACCCTACTTTGTACCTTACAGCTCAAAATTGGACTTAAAACTCTAGTCAATGAACTTTCTAAAATGTTCAACAATTCCATTAAAAGACATTCCTTGAGAAAAAGTGGCTACAAAAAAGAAATACATACCGTCAAAAAAACTGAGAAATTTATAAACGGAAACTATAGAATATCAGAAAATCCCAGATTCTTGATTTGGCAGCCATTATGACCTTGAATGACCTTTATTACATCATGGGATAGAGTTGGTTATGTATTTACTATTTCAAAAGATACTTCTCTTTCATACCAACATTTTAATACCAAACACTGATCCCTATGATTGGTTTAAGCTGAGTTATGACTGTTTTAGGGTGGCTTTCCTACCCCTATACCTATTATTTTGACCATTTTGGGGCCTTTTTACATATAGTGGGGTGTCTAAGACATGACCCCGTAAAAAAGATGTGCACCACTTCTGAAGTCTACATCCACCCTGGCGGTATGCCCCAAGTATGGGCCTAAAACATGATACCAACGGAAATTTTCTAGCTCTCGGGTTAACCTAACTTCTAAAATAGAGCACTTTTCTTGATCTGGCTACTGGACTATAGGAGTGTGGAAAGAACATTTCGCTAATCTGAGCACACCAAAAGATGACCCTCTGTATGACTCTGACCATTTAAGGTTTGTTAACCAAGAAATAGAGAAATTGAATAATTTGAGTGATAGTAGTATCTTTACTGACACTCCTATTAGCACCATAGAAATTCAGAAGGCCGTTAACAAGTTTAAAGACACAAAGTTTGTGGTTATGACAATATTAGTGCTGAGCATGTAAAATATGCCGGAGCTATGTTGATTATCACTGTTGCTGTTATTTTTAATATGATTATTGAGTTTGAGTATATTCCTATACACTTTAGACGAGGTACTCAGGTGCCCCTATTTAAAGGGAAAAACCTGAGTAGCACAGATACTAATAACTATAGAGCAAGTACTCTTCTCAGTACTTCTAGTTAAATATATGAACTAGTTATTTGGGGCAGACTTGAAAGCTGGTGGAAAGAAAATAGAGTAATCTCGCAGCTCCAAGGAGCCTGTAGGAAAGGACAATCTTGTGTCCATACATCTCTGATGTTGCAGGAAACAGTTTTGAGTGCCTTGGAGACAAATAAGAAGAAAGTTTTTGTCTCATACTTTGACGTCTCCAAGGCATTCGACACTGTCTGGATAAATGGCTTGTTTTACAAACTCTATCAAAAAGGTATTAGTTCAATGCTTGAAAATTTGCAGTGTTAGTCTTTGGGGAAGAGCGCAAGGAAAATAGTGAAAATATGATTTTAACTTAGGAACAATTTAAACTTGGGAAAGACAGAGTGAAAGAAAAAGACAATTATGATCACTTAGGTGTACAAATGAGCATTTTTGATAATTCAACAACCAGAGTTGAGGAAAACATATCTAAGGGTAGAAAAACCTTAAACGCTTCGACTGGACTGGGGATAAGGAAAAGTGGTTTAAATATGGGTACTTGCAGTGTCATATTTAGGCAGGTAGTGGTTCCCACTGCTACGTTTGGAAGTGAGGTATTGATTACCACAGAATGTGACAATGAGCATATACTTTCCTTCCAAAGATATGCAGGACGGAGAATACAAAGGTTCCCACATAGAGCACCTAATGCAAGCAGTTTCTATGGCCTATGGGTGGTTGAAACTTACGTCTTACATTAGGGTCAAAAAACTTCTTTTTATCCTTACAGTAATAAGAATGGATAGAGACAGTGTCCTTAGACGGATCCTAGAATCTAGGCTTCAGATTTTTATTGAAAACCAAGAATTATGCCAAAGAAATCCCATGAGAAGTCCTATTCTTGATATTTTGAATGTTGCCATAACATTTGGCCTCTTTGAAATAGTTTAAAAAATATGACTTTAAATGAGGGTAGGATTATGTCAAAGAAAGGGTGGTCCAAAATGGTATGGGATAGAGCATGGCAGCTCGAGGTTATAAATTGGAGAGCTGCGATTACCATACTTAAAGACAACGACCTTTTACCAATGGTGATGGGGGACATAGATAGTTTACCCTTTTGCGGATTAACAGGTGTTGATGCTCGGAACACGCACAACAGTGCAACATGTTCTTATTTTTCTAAACATGCGTTTTAAGTCTTCAAAGACACCAGCTCAATATTCATACCAGGCAAAACAGCCTGTGTTGACCCCCTTCATATCATATATTCTGATCAAAATTCAATCCATATTCTTTATAGGTCTGTAACCGCAGACTGTACCACTGCAATACACCTTTTCGGACCAACCCCCATAGTACAAAATTCTTGGACATTTACATTTGGTTTCTTCCCCCATCCTCTGACGAGTACTATTAAGTATGAAACCGCTTGGTGGTTTATACCCAAACTACCTAGGGGGAGCCACCGGGCTCCTCCTCCCTCCACTTGTTGTCATGCCGACATTGCCATGTTAGCGACAAACAAAGTGACGTTCTATTATTGTTGAGCTAGGGAACGCATGTTTGTTGTGACTTACCATAGTCATTAGCGGTTAGGATTTCCAACAACCTACACCAGGAAAATTTTGCTCCCTTCTCTAAAACCCCAGTAGTATTATTATAACCTTAACAGTTGTTGTTGGTTCGGACTGACTTGCCAAAGACACTTCAGTTGGCCCGTACCCAGATGCTGCTACGAAGCCAGATGTTCTCTACATAGTTGCACAATTCAACTAGCTTGAGGTTGTCTGAGCCCGGGAGATGGTCCTGGAACACTTACTCAATCCTTGCAAATGGCAGGAAGGGCAACGCCATCAGGCACCTGATGAAATGGCGTGCTGTCTCCTGGGCCATGTAGGCAGGCTCCAGCCCAACCGTCTGTGTCTTCCGCCAAAGCGCTTCCGTCCAGTGAAATATGCAACCCTGCAACTGGGCTCCAGGTCTCACTTCCTGTATGGCCTGCCACATAGCTGAAATGATATGAATAGAAAAAAACAACATTATCAATTAATGTTACAAATAACATATCATTACATATCATTAAAATAAATAGTACAGAAAGACAAAATTTACACCTCCATAGTGGGTGTATAATGAATACTTTAATAATGTTACATATTACATCTAGTGGGTTTATAACAAATACTTAATATCAATACTCATATATTAATGGTACATATTATATATCATTAGAATAGATAGTACAAACTGACAAAATTTAAACCTCCATAGTGGGTGTATAATAAATACTATATTAATGTTACATATAACATAAAGTGCGTTTATAATGAATACTTAATATCAATATTTATATATTAATGGTACATATTACACATCATTAAAATAAATAGTACAGACTGACAAAATTTACACCTCCATAGTGGGTGTATAATAATACTATATTAATGTTACATATTACATATAGTGGGTTTATAATGGATACTTAATATCAATATTTATATATTAATGGTACATATTACACATCATTAAAATAAATAGTACAGACTGACAAAACTTACACCTCTATAGTGGTTGTATAATAATACTATATTAATGTTACATATTACATATAGTGGGTTTATAATGGGTACTTAATATCAATATTCATATATATATATATATATATATATATATATATATATATATATATATATATATATATATATATATATATATATATATATATATATATATATATATATATATATATTCATATATATATATATATATATATACATACATATATATATATATATATATATATATATATATATATATATATATATATATATATATATACATATATATATATATATATATATATATATATATATATATATATATATATATATATATATTTATATATATATATATATATATATATATATATATATATATATATATATATATATATATATATATATATATTATTATTATCATTATTATTATTATTATTATTATTATTATTATTATTATTATTATTATTATTATTAGTATTATTATTATTATTATCATCATTATTATTATACCTTTCTCAAAGTCTAATACCTTTCTCAAAGTCTGATACAAATGCCTCCACATCTGGCTCCCAAGGGATGAGATCCACCAAATATATGGGACATGTAATATACCACACACTATTGGAGGCCTGTGATTGGTGAAAGGTAGCTAACTGTGGTAAACAGCTCTAACTTATACACCTATTCTATCCTCTAAACTACCACCTACAAATTGGTTAGAACTGTTCGCTCGCATCTGGTTAGTTTACACGTGTTACGCCTCAGGTCAGGTTATTCAGGTTACAAAGCTGATGATGATCTGTGTCAATGCAAAGTTATACTGGCCCAGTTCAGTAAAATCATATTTATTCCAACAAGTGCTCCACTATCTGCTAACCTGACCTGATCTGCTATTGTAAAGGTCACATATCATAGTTGCCGAATAATGGTAAACTTATCAAAAAGTGGCTCTTTTAAAGTAATGTGGCACCCTTAAAGAACTTATTCGGATGTCTTTTGTTTTTTGGCAAAATGTCAAGACTCACCTTTTACTTGAAAATGAGAGTCTGCCGTATGATCATTCTAAAGGCGTGGCACATAGGCACAGAAGGCTCTGTCACCAAACCATGTTAGATTAGTGTGTGGTATTTGTATCAATTTCTTAGTGTTTCATATAGTAGTCCTTGTATTGGTTTGTTTTAATAACAATTCACTTACGTATAGAGGGACACATCCATGCATGCATTTGAAAGTCAAAAGCAGAATCAGTAGTGAGAAATTTTCTTATTTTTCAAATGTTTCCAAAGTGGTAATTTGCAGACTTGATAACTTTTGATACATGCGCAGACGTACTCATGTTTGGATCAAAAACAGCACCCATATTACCGACTGGTTCATTAAGAACTGGTACTATTTCACCATTACGGTAATAGTAGGAATTGAGATTTGTTCCTGTATTAGTGGGGCACCCATAACCAGAACCACCATCTTGTCTGCATTCAATTTGAGTTTGTATAGATGTCAGTGAGGCAGCTTTCCGATGTTGCTACCCCTATGTCAACTATGTGCTAATTGATAGGTTTGATTAAGATGTAGAGTTGTGCACCATCCGTATAAACATGGAGTACTGAACCAGGTTTTCTATTTTTAGTTTTAAAGAATTTTTGGTTTAGTCTTTGCTTGCCAGCTATGGCCATCGTCTAAGACATACTAATGTTTTTACGTTTTTTCCCATGTGAAAAAACTTACAAGAGGTTTTTTGTTTAGTCTGACCTCCTTTCCAGAGCACCGGAGCTTTTGGATGATCTCATGAAATCAAATTATTAGTATATAAGCAAAGATAACTGATGTTGATTTGCCTATATAGAGTACCTAGTTGGAGTACAGTCTAAGACCATTCTAAGTAAAGATGCCATTCATTCTCAAGCATACTGTTACATGTGGCAAGGAACTTTGCTTGTATGTAGTACTGCTTTAATAAATGTTTGAGTGAATATAAATTTGGACTTTTGTCTTTATTTTTTTCAGTTTATATTGAAACTTTGGCACACAATAGGATTATTAAAAGTTGCCGGTCTTTGTCTATGTTTCCTAATATAATGTTATTTTCTGGAGTTCATATTTTGTAACAACCAGATGGATTATCCATTTTTCGATTTGTTTTCGATATGTTTTCTTATCAGTATTACTAAGTGTAGGAGGTAAACCCAGAAGAGCAGGGGGGCCAACACTGATCCTTGTGGTACAGACATTAGGATTTCTGGCGATGTGGAAAATAAATCATCTATCTCAACTCAAAAAGAGTACGGTCAGACAGGTATGAACAGAACCTCTCTAGGGCTGGCCCTATTATACATAGAGTGCTTTCTATTCTAGAAAACAGCACTTCTATCATGGTCAATGGTATCGAATTCTGCACTTAGGTACAGCAGAATCAGTATAACAATTCAATGATGGCCAATGTTTGTAGGGATGTCATTGTGTACCTTCACCCGTGTTATCTCTGTGATGTGACTGGGTTTACATGCACATTGAAGATATTTATGCAGATTGTTATCTGTCATGTAACGTGTCAGTCATTGAGCAACCATCCTCTCTAAAATGTTTGATACATGAGGAAGGGTCTTAACTGGGTGGTAGTTCTTTACAGCATCTCAGGGTCTAACGTAGCTTTTTAAGAAGAGGGGTCACCACAGCTGATTTCATAAATATAGGTACTAGAGTTGACCTCAGTGAAGCATTAATGATGTCTGTGATTGTTGGATGCCGTTCCTCCAGTGCCAACACTGAAGAACCGCTGACATTTAAGTTCATATTTTCCATTCTATGTACCTTTATCCTCTGATTACAACTTCACTACCAACAGCCTCCCCGTATGGTTTAAACATTTAGAACATAATGCCATTCTGCCGGCTCGATGGGACCTCTGACGTAGCGGTAATGCGGTACACTATTGATATTTTCATATTCACGTACCTGGTGTTTGAAGACTCCTGGCACTTACATTTTGTATACCCATTTTCAGTATTCTGTGAAAGAAATCAGTGATTAATTTTTGAATATTTGGAATTTGTTAAAGCGTGCATCATTTCCCTTATAATTAGATCAACTATTTACATTTCTGGCATTTAATTCCGACACTAAATGCGTGGGCAGTCCGGACATAATACACTTTTTATTTCTCGAGCAGGAGGATTTTTTAGGATCGAAGGGAAATGTTAATCAATTTCGTCTGGCCTTACCACCAAGGAAACAACAGAGGAACAGAGTTACTAGCTGCTTGTGCGCATGTGCATGCGCATGCTCATACATTTGTTGAGCAAACTACAGTAACCAGAGTAACCACGCCTATTCCAAACAGAGAGCATACACTCACAGACTGATTTCGAACTGGATTATACAGGTGTATACTCGTCTGGATTTAGATATTATTAAGAGAAAAATACCTTAAATCGTGAAAGTGAGAGACCCCCATAACCTTTGAAAGCGGTGAACTATGAAGTCAAGACGGATGTCCGTGGGAGTCGTGGCAATACCTCTTGCATATGGAACTCTAGTACTTACTCTGGTGGTTTTCTGCGAATTCGCTGTGGCTAATTTGATATTCGAACCCCCCTGTGGACCAAACAAAGCATACAAACAGAACATTCTGGGAAGCGCATATACGGAGAGGTCTAAGACTGAATGCAGTTTGCTTTGTTTGGCCAATGTTGCTTGCAATTCCTTTACTTATAATTCTGGCAACGGACATTGTGAGTTATCTTCTGGTGTGGAAAAGAACTGCAATCTGCTTACGACAGAGGCTAATGCCATATATTACCAGGCGGTAAGTTATGCTCCTTGACTCTCCTTTTTTTTTAGTGAAGCTGAATTATTTATTCTCAGAATGCAGTCTCCATGATCTTTGCGCCATTGTTAGATAAAGCCAAAAAGAAACATAAACCAGGGTCATTGTATACCTGTCTTTGATTTTGAATCCTCACTCCTAAATTTACCAACCAATTTAATTTTACCATATTTAGTATCTTAGGCTAATGAATGCATTCTGACCTCTGGCGATTAATATGCAGAAAGGCCTCTGATTGCATATTCCACACCACAATGCAGGATGTACTCAATAACAAAGAAGATTTCAAATACCAAATTGATTCGGCTTGAGATAAAGGTGACATCTTGAATAAAATAATTGCTTACAAAATAATGCTTAGCCTAAATAAACTTAGATATGTCATATAGGATAGCTTTATTCAGTAATATAAATAGGACGTTCATTCAGGCATTTTGCAAGCAAAATACAAAGAGAGAGATGGGTAAGTTTTGAAATTGGCAAAACTAATTTATTTGAATATTCATAAGTCATTTAGGAATAATCTTAAGACGTTCAAAAATATTCCTAATTAATTTAGTAATATTCGTAATACATATATAAGATATATGCATAGTTGAACTATGGATATTCTTTCAGTGCAACGCCAAAATCGATACCACCTCCTAGCTAGCAATGTGATATGTTTGATTTTTTTCTTAAGGTGGAAGAGCGGGTGATAAATCCATAATATTCTTTTACAGTATATCGAACAGAATAGTCGCCAAAACATTGTTTCGTTACATTTGTGTCCATGTGTATGCATGTGTGAAGGGGTGCCTACATGTAATATATTCCATAGATTTTGCATAGAGGCGTTGTGCCAATAACTCCATGATGCATATGTCATATTCTCACCTATGTCAATAACAGGTAGTAAATGTTTTAAAGGAATTAGAGTCACCTGAGTGTTATAGGTATTATAAATAAAATGTTGTCATGACTGTAATTTGCTCACAGTAGATAACAGAAAAAAGGCGTAATACATATAGAATTAGTATATTGACTGCCAACATTCACAGACTTCATTTTACGGAAAATTATTAGATAAGACAGTATAAGGAGTCTAACATCACTCTCTACATAAATATAATATTGGTTCAGCCATATGATTAATTTACTGAGATCACTTGGGACATGGACAAAGAGCAGCCTATGTTGGCTAACCTTTAGTTCAAAGTATGCAATGACATGTAGGTAATGTAACAACGTTTTTGCAGTTTTTTATGCTAATGTAGAAGGCAAAACAATGACAACTGTATACTGCTTATCAAGAACGCGTGTATTGACATTGACAAACTTGATACATAATCAAAAGTTGTCAGAAAACATAGCGAAACCTAGAAACTAAACGTAGAAAACGGTTCAATCTACAATGCAATAGAAACAAGACAAATTTACGAACAGAACTAATACACCACATTACACATAGTCTATACACATATCTCTAGTACCTGTCATAAACTGCTATGCTACCCTATACTCATACATAAAATACTGTTACAAGCTACACTTGACACATTAATAACAAACAAATATTACATAACATAAGCAATGCCTACAGATATGACTACTTGACCATAACAACATTATAATGACACTTGAAAGTACAGTGAAGTTGCTTAAGACAACTAAGTCAAACATATGCAATAATATTAACCATCCAGGACTTAAACCTTGGTTGACATAATGATTATACATTTAACTAACATACCAGTCTAGGTTTGCAATGAATTATACAATTCTTACGATTTCAGGCACTCTTAAACTTTTGTGTACTCGAATTGTGTTGACACCATGTTGTTTTAACTGCCAAGAACAGTGCTGCCACCCATTACAGGGGCAAGCAATATTCACATGCTGCAATTGAAAAAAGCGCTTATATTTCATTTTTGACTGAAATACAAAATCAACGCTGATAAGATTTGAAAGGAAAAAATATGAGAAAAAGAACAGGATACCCTTCCACCCGTATTGATCTTCCTTCACATTTGTGTAATCTATTGGTTCCCAGTTTAAACTAGTGAATTCTATCTGCGTTTGAAAAAATCATGCTAGTACCTTTTTTCAGTTTTTGCATCTTGCCCTGAGTAAGTCAGAAATGTTCTATTACCAGATGCCTGAATCGCCTGAGAAAAATGTGTTTCTACAAAACTGTGATCACTTATTAAACGCCAAGAAGAACAATTATCAGGAAAGGGGAGGCAAGAGTTTCCTGTTACTGCTACCATTTGGCCACTAGTGGCACAGCAGGTGCTCACGCTATGCTACAAGCTTGCATGGGGCTGGTCAAGATGACTTCATTATAGGGCTATCTCAGGCGTGTTACTTACTTAAAAGCCATAACTGAGGAGTGCTAAAGAGGGTTTAGGGTGTAGTCTTTAGAAGAAGACGTGTCTATATTCATTTTGAACCTAGAATATTTGGATGTTGCATTTGCCCTTTTAGTAAAGAATACGTGTGTTTTATTCATGGTCTAACTGTCCTTTTAACAACATATGCGTTTTTGCAAGTAAGAAAAACATACCATTTCCCAGCTGGCTTGACTTATTCCCCAATGAATATTCGTCCTCTATCTGATCTGAATGAACATCAATTGTACCCATTTAGACTTATTTTACCCTAAAACGACCTCCGTAATCTCAGCTATTTTTTACCTGAAATATTTAGTATGTTGGTTAGGATATCCCAAATAGAACCAAATAAGTTCATTAGTTTCTTGTTTGGGGTAAATAGGTGATAGAAATCTATACAGCACAAGAAACCGACCCGAGGTGGCCATTTTAAAAGAATAGCTGCCACAGCTGACCTATGGCGATTTTAGAGTGCCCCTAATTTTTTAAATGGTTACTTTGTCATAAACTATTACAGTGCCAAATTTGGCGCTTTAATCGAAAGGTATATGATTTTATCTCTTATCTGCTAGATTTTAAACTAAATGCGCTTTTTAATCGCGGCATAGGCAAAGTAAATCATTTCCGAAAATGTGGCCCAATCCCTGTAGGCGAATGACAAATGCGGAACTTTGGTCAATCTATATTTATAAGTAGCTTTAGAACAAGATGGGAAGACGCCCACAAATTTGTTAAGAGTACTTAATTCTGCAAAGTGAACAAAAAAGAATATTTCTTTCAATAGAAATATTCTAAAGTATTTACGATTTTGATAAAGTTATAGTCGAACAGTTTTATTCGATCAAATAACTTGCAAATGTTAAAATTTGGTCAATTACTCGAAGCAGATTACTGTATTAAAAGTCGTAAGTGTGACAGCACCTTTACGCCTGTGATATCTTCAAAACCCTACCTTTGACAATACTCGTAGCATTTAAGAAATTACGTAAACATATGTAAATGTTACTGAATAACCAGAGTTCGTGAAGAATAACTAGGACGAATACAAATGACATACGCTACCGCCGTTTAAGTAGTCTATCTCTCAATGGCATATCTGTCAGCCAAGCTTTCGGAACTATTGTTAAATAGGTTAGGTAGCCCTAAGTGTGAAGTCACAGGGTGTGAAGTCACTTTCTAGGTGCTCTGATATGTTTGTCATGAAAGGACAATTTCACTTTCAGGCTATTTTATGCTGAAAATTTACTTTGATATGTGTACTTTACAGCCCCTGTTCACCTGAATACTGTTTGGCTTCCCTACCTGTGAAATTGCACTTAACTACATCCCCCCAACCAGCCATTTCAGCCGAGGACCATGGGAGCCATTGGATCCCACAATTCCCTGCAAATACCCATATGAATACTAGTTCATGATGCCAAAGTTGCACTTCCTGTGTGCATGAAGCTGCCCACATCCTGCGTAGTGTATACATAAGACCAGGACAACAATGTTGTAAAAATGGTAATTTGTGCTGCTTATGGATGCTATTATAGATCTGACAAGGGCAAAGGAATATTTCCTTTTTCTCCATTCCTTACCCAAGTTTTAAACTAGAGATGAAGGATTAAGCAGCAAGATGGCTTTTGAACATCGGGACAGGATGGTAAGTGAAGAACTAATCATTCAGTGGAGCCAAAAGAGTTTTTTTTTCGCAATACATGCTGTTTTTTATTTTCCAATATATCTAATCAAGTGTTCATGCAAAGATAGACATGCATAATACATATATATATATATATATATATATATATATATATATATATATATATATATATATATATATATATATATATATATATATATATATATATATATATATATATATATACCTCGCGCGACAATCCTCTCTCGGGGGAGTTATTCCAGTTGTACACCACACAGGGATGTCATATTTGTATAATATACCTCCTCCTATTTTACCCAAAATTCTTATTCCTTCTGAGTTGTCTTTGCCTCATACTCTCTTGTACACAGTCCGTTGTAGAGTACCCTTTTCACCATGTTCATATGATATTTTCTTTCTGATTTCCTGTTACAATAAATTACTAGTTTCCTAGTTATTATTTCGCCGGTTTTCCACTTGAAACTATTAGTTTGTTGTTATATGGCATTTGAAAAAATGCATGTTTTATTGTGTCAATGTCTTGATGGTAAACTTTACATAATTGTGTATCTGAAATCCCTATGTTGAATAGTGTCTCATAATTAATGGTACGGCTATATAATAACTTGGATTGAAAATATCTTTAATATATTCCAGTGTTTGTACCTGTAATCTGTTTGAAGGCGTTTTCTATGATATCGTGTGAGATATCATCACTTAAAACAAAAAGAGTTTGTCGTGAACATTTTGAGGAATCTTCTTTTGAGGCTGAACTACAATCAAGACTTGTATTTAGGAGATTTAAACGCCCAAAACCGGATGCAGTGCCTGCAATATTTAATTTTATTCACACAACAGAGCAATGATCAACATTAGAGAAAAAGGGGCCCAGAAATGCAGAAAAAATAACGCAAGATCTGTTACATCAAGTTGTTGGAAGACAATTTCTCTTTAGAAGGTACAATAAATGGCTAAGAAATGGAGAGAGATAACAGTTTACATTTGCTATGGATAATTTTGCCCCTGGTCCCTTAATTTGATGATTA